>BLSH010283458.1:1026756-1064767 GCA_018402905.1 Glandirana rugosa
GCGAGATTGTATAAAGTGGCGTAAGATTTACAGAATTCCTCCAGTATCTCTGAATTTTTGTATTTTTTAGTTTGGGAAGTGGAAATTATGTAGGGTATACGTTGTTTGCTAGGTCTAGGATGTATAGTGTGAGCCAGATGTTTACCACACTTATTAGCTTGCACATAACACGTGTTTCATCTTACCTCTGGCTAGTAGGGAGCGTTCTGAAAAGATTTGTAATAGGTCTCTGCGTGTGTTAGATAATTGCACCAGGACTTGAGCGTCTAGTGTCCGCTTGTGAGACGCTTCAAGTGAGGATATGAGAAACAGGAGTCTAAGGATCCCCTGAGATCGTTCTCTTTTCAATTTGGCCCCAAACTGGATCAGGGTTCCCCTAATGATGCATTTCAATGCCTCCCATTTAATAATGGGGGGTGTCATCATTAGCGTGCTCTGTAAGGAAGCCCCTGATAGCCTGAGATACCGCCTGAGTGCATGGCTCATGTGTGAGGAGATTATCGTTGAGGCGCCACGTGTGACCCCCCGGGGACTAGGGAGATGTCCCAGGGAGAGGTGGACAGGCGCGTGGTCTGAACAGAGTCTCATCCCTATGGGTGACCTCAGGTCTAGGTCCAATAAGGATTGGGAAGCGAAAAGGTAGTCAATCCTACTGTATGACTGATGCGCTGGGGAGAAATATGTGTAATCCCTTTCTGAGGGATGGCGTATACGCCACACATCTGTCAATGATAAAGTCGAGAGGAGAGCTCTGACCTTTTCCAGGGTGGTGGGGGACACAGAGGACCTACCTGAGGAAGAGTCCAGATGAGGTAGCAGCGGTACATTCAGGTCGCCTCCCATGATGAGGTTAGGTGATCCAAATGTTTCAATCTGCGCCGTCACTGAGGAGAGGAACCGTAATTGGTCCTGGTTGAGGGAGTAGACATTGACAATAGTTAAAATCATTTGACTGTACCTTATTTTCAAAAATATATAGCGACCTGACGGGTCTATTAGGGTGTCCAAGACCTCGGGTTGAAACGAGGCATGAAATGCAATGGAGACCCCTTTTGATCTAGCCGTGGGGTTAGCGCTATGAAACTAGATAGGGTAATATTTGTTTTTAAGGAGGGGGACCGTATCCCGTCAAAAATGCGTTTCCTGGAGAAGCAGAATTTTGTCGTGCGATCTATGAAAGTGGTAGAGTATTTGTCGCCGCTTTTCCGGGGTGTTAAATCCCCTGCAATTGAGGGAGGCTATATGTAGGTTCATGGTGGAAGCCATCCTAAGTACACATTTATATGTCTTGTGATAAATGGGTGTAGCGCCCCCCCCCCGCCCGAGGGGGAGAATAGAAAAGGAAAGAAAGGAAGGAAGAGGTAGAGGGAAAGCATAGATATACAAATAAACATTCATTACTCTAGTGCAATCATGGACATTGAGCATTTTAACTGCAGTCCCAGGTCAGACGACCAACCAAGTGTCCGACCTTAGCTCAAGGGGAGGCTGGCCCAAATGGCCAGAAACAGTCCCGATGTGCCATATGGCCAGGTGTGTGGCCACCAGAGCAGGGCTGCACAAAAAAACAACTTATAGCAATAAGCTGTTACAGAGCTACAACAGACTCTGAAAACCCTAAGGTGGGGTGCATGACTATCAAACAGAGGCGGCTAACCCACCCTAACCAAGAATATTTTTAAAGAATGCACACAGTGCAGGGGGCAGAGATCCTCTGCCAGGCGATGTCGTCACAGGAGGGTTCCACTGCCCTGCCTCCACGTAGGGAGACAAGACATTGGGCGTGCCAGTGGAACGCCCCGCCGATCATTGGCATTTAAAAGAAATAACCACAGACCATAAATGCAGTATAGAAACCCTATGTGACCTGCATAGGGTGAACATAAAGCAAAGGGTATCCCTGTGGGAGGCCAGGGTGGTTAAATGCAACATAAACAGCCATTATAAATGTAATTAAACTGAACAATTGGACTTAGAGAGAGGCCCAGAAACAAGGGCCTAACTGCCCCCAGTAAGTCACCAGGTTGCTCGAAGCTCAGCGACAGGGCCGCTGCAATACAAGGTCAAAGCCAGCAGCTACGACTGATCATCCCGCTGGGGATTTGGGTGCAGAGGCGGAGACCCTGCACTTCTTCTTCGCTTTTTGTTGCCAGCCAGTGGTGAGGGGGAGAGCCGGAGTAGCTGCTCTCAATGGCCAGTCTGGGATGGCTATTTGGGGAAGTTCAAATGTCCCCAAAAAGTTGGGAAGGTCTCCAAGGGTGCGCAAAATAGCTGACTTGCCATCATGAGAGGCTGAGAGGTAAAACGGGAATCCCCACCGGTATTTGATATGTTTGGCTTGTAGGGCATCCGTGAGGGGCCTGAGTGCTTTCCGCATTTCCAGAGTAATTTTAGAGAGGTCTGCTAGCAGCATGATGGGTGTCTCATTAAATAGGATGACATCTTGCGTGCGGGCAGCCTGCATGATATCAGCTTCGACATTGAAATAATGTACCCTGCAGATGACATCATGGGGATACGCCGGGTTCGGATTGCAGCACTCTCCAAGTCCTTTGGTTCAACAGATTCCGGTAAACCCCTTATGCTGATGTTGTTTCTTCTACTCCGATTTTCCTGGTCATCTAGGCCATAGAAAAGTTGTTGTATCTGGTCAGTGTGCTCCTGGAGTATGGCGTCATGATCGTTCAATTTGGCGACTGTCTCCTCCACTACCATCTCTAAATCCTCCATGCGGTGCCCAATGTCCTTGCACAGGTCTGGCAGCTCCTACCTGTAGGTGCGTTCCAGCCTGGTGACATAGGCCTCAAAGTCACTTCTGGTGGGCAGAGCTTTAATATAGGCCTCCATATCCCACCCGCTTCTGGAGCTGCGTGAGACGGGCGAGGGGCTCCTGGAGTGTGTGAAGCCATGTTCCGACTCAGGGGGAGAGCGAGCCCGCTGCCTGGTGTGAGGCCTAGAAGGCGTGTGGGAGGAGGACGCTGGTGCTGGCGCCATTTTGGAAGGGGGGGTCCCTTACTATGTTGGCTGGAACGGGTAAAGAATCGCCCTATTTCGCCTTCCTTGTAGCCTTCCCCTTCGTTACGCTTCCCCATGAAGGCGGGCGGAAGCTCTGTGTGCGGCTGATATGGTGATTGAAAGCTCGGTCAGAGCAGGAGCCAAGAGTCCGCGTGTCTTACTCCTCCATGCGCCAGGCCAGGCCCCACATATCATTTTTAAACAATATACAGTATACAGGAAGAGGTTTGCCCGTTGGGATTGAGAGTACAAATATATCCCTCATTCCCCAATATATCACAGGAGTTGAAGAACGCTTGGGAACAATCATTAACTAAATGTAGTTTGGAGTTAATGGCCTTACTAATTTCTCAGTATCAGAAAGACATGGACAGTCTAGATGGTGAACTAGTCATGCTCAATACCTCCTATGATAGAGTTAAAAGCCATACACAATTTGAAAACAAATACAAAGAGCTGAAGGAATATCTCAATAGATTGAATACAGATATTGTAGCAAAGAAACAGTCTAAGATGCTTAAAGACAAGATGGTGTTTCCAGAGGGGTTTGCCTACCGTTGGCCGCCCGCCCCCAATAGGCACAGGGCACCCAGGGGTAGGGGTCCCCCAAGAGATAACCAAGGTTATATCACGGGGGATGAGGGCACCGAATCAGACTCATCATTGTCTTCTTTTGTTCAACAGAATCCACAAGGATCCCATCACTCATGTCATGGATACAACCACTTTGGTGCACGTAAGTGGAATCATAATGGTGGCAGGTATGATACACCTCACGACTCTAAACGTAAACCTGATACAGCGAGCTCATTTCAATCATCAGATACACAACATGGTGGTCCCAATGGTGGTAGTCACGGTACACCAAGCACACCCGCAATGGGTAGACACTCACACCTGAGAACATTAGCAGCCCAAGAACTACAGATTTTCAAATCACACACCGCTGATATAGCACAACAAACCATCAGAGAGCCCAGCCAAAACCTTAGGGGTGAGACAGTTTCTAACATTGCACCTTCACAACAAGGGAATCCCCCCCTTTGGCTCAGGGGATTTTTTTTACCAGGAACACAACCCCCTGCAGTAGGAAAGCAGGGAACAATGGATCTCTATGTAACACAAGGAGGAATCCCCAATCCTCCACAAGAACAACCAGTGGCAGTCAACCTGCCCAACTAAGGGCTCAACTTAATCAAAGGGTATATCCAGGAGGTGCACGGGGAATCTCTGCCCCCCTGCGCCTACATCCCCCAGCAGGAACCCAATCAGCTAAGCATCATTAATCTCACACCATTTTCTTTAAAGGAAGGGGAGATCCAGGTCCTACAATTGGGCCTTAGCTTTTGTCATTCGAATAATATTGATAGATATGAAACTATCAAGGATTTATATCTATTTAGCTTACCTACAAATACATGTATGACCCGGATAGGATGAGAGCCAAGTAAGATAAAGACCTCACGGAAAATATGAAGGGCTTCACAATGCAAGACTTTAGGACACTTAAGAGATCTGATCCTTCTGCTGGAAGAAAATGAATCTGACCCAGACAATAGCCAACAACCTTCCAACAGTGAGACCCAAATTAAGATGAACAAATTTCAGAAAAAAATCACGATTCCCATACTTAACTACCAACCCACAAATATGGGCCTTTCTAACTGCAGTGGTGAGCGAGATCAAGTGTACCCACTTTGCCCCCCAACACATAATTTGACACCTATTCAACAAAAGGGCCTTAATACCCTCAAAAAGAGGACTGACATGATAATTAAAGCGTCTGATAAGGGAGGCAATGTGCTGCTAATGACCCGGTCCAATTATGAGCGAATGTGTGAACGTATACTTTGCAACCAACAGTGGTACCAAATCATAGCTCTTGAACAAACCGTACAATATACTAATCAATTTAAGGAACTGATCGGGGCAGCATATGCGGATGGCCTGATTGACCAGGGCACCTATGAGTATCTCAATGTCCAATTCCCACATTTTACGCGTTACCGAAAGTACATAGGAATATGATCAATCCACCAGGTAGACCAATTATTTCAGGCACTGGAGCACAGTGTGAAAATGCTAGTAGATTTATTGATTTTTTTCAGATTCAAATGGTGCGTACCTTCTTAATGGAACAACCCAAACCCCAGTGGGACTTCAATGAATTCCTACTTCGTTTATTGTATCATATTTTGACCCATAACTGGTTTACATTTATGGAAACCCACTACCTCCAGGTACAGGGCGTGGCCATGGGCACAGCTGTTTTCCCCCGGCCTACACCAACCTGTACCTGGGGGGTGGGAAAGGGACATGTGGCAGGCTGAAAAATTGGAAACATTCATGGGGCACATTTTATGTTGGTACAGATTCATTGACGATATTTTCGTCATATGGACCTGTACCGAGAAGGAATTATTTGAATTTGTGGAAACCATCAATGATAACACCTACAAGCTCAATTTTACACTGTCTTATCACCACCAAATTGTGACATTTTTGGACCTTGAGATACTCATCGATCGGGACCTTTGCATAGCAACTAATCTGCATCATAAACAAACAGCAGGAAATAATTACTGCATGCGGGTAGTGCCCACCCGCCTGCCCTTATGCGGAGTATCCCGTATGCACAATACTTGCGTTTAAAACGCAATTGTACATGACATGAGGAATTTCAAATCCAAGCAGCAGGGCTGCAATCAAGACTACTACTTAGAGGGTATATAAATCACTTCTACGGAAAGCCTACAATAGGGCACAACAGCAGGATAGACATACCCTGCTCTATAAACCTGTTAACCGTAAACAGCAACGGTCAGATTTATTACCCAATTCTCAACACAACATCAGTACCTACGAAGTATTTTGGGAAGACACTGGCACATCCTATTACAGGATCCACATATCTCCAAATATATTAAAGAATATCCTGAAATTGTGTTCCGGAGAGCTCCCTCCCCACCCAAAGAACAAACATCCCTAGCTCATGGGGTAAACCAAGGTACGAAATTTAAACTCCCCAACGGTCAAACATTCCAACCCTGCTTCCACGTGGACTGCGACACACAGGGTGTCATCTATTTGATGACATGCTGGTGTGGTGCATTCTACGTGGGAAAAACTATTAGACCCTTTAGGAAGAGAATTCACGATCATATTTATTATTCTTCCAGTTAGAAGATGGCCACTCCAGTCAGTCGACACCTGGACCTGTACCACGGTTTTGATGTTACATGGGTTTCATTCATAGTTCTGGAGGTAGTCCCACAGGACCCCAGGGGAGGCAATTGGGATAAGAAAATACTCCAGAGGGAGACCTTATGGATTGAAAGAATTAACGCAATCCATCCCCCAGGCTTGAATGAAATCTGCTTGTACAAACCATTTCTTTAACTCCCTAGGTCCTCCCCAGTTTTATAATGTATCACATGGGCTATATCTTTAATGCCCTTCTGCACTATGTTACACTGAGTTATCAAGGGATATTATGTGCTTCTTAATTTGGTTAAGTGCCTTGTACAATATATGCATGACAGTTTCTGACACCGTGGAGTCAACACAATCTTCTTTTTCATAGCTTATAGGGCTCTTGTGGTTCATTGTGTTACTAATGGGTATTATGTCCTCTTCACTTAAGTCAATTGTGCTGTACAGTCGATGCTTTATATATGATGTTACTATTGATTCAATAATCTCCTTTTCTCGTCAACTCACAAGGCTCTGTGGTTCCGGTGGCAGATGGTTGGTTTGTTGGTTCTCTGGAGTCCCCCCATCCAATCTGTCCCCCTCTTGTCTCTCCTTCTTGTGAGGGTTCAATGGGAGGGACGGTAGATGTGTAGGCTGAAAGCGCCATCACCATCTGCCCGCTGTTGCCATGTTAGGCTGCGGCAAGGTGGAGGGGCGGCGCCCCAGGAGTCCACCAGAGGGAGCTCTTCCCTTGGCGTCACCTGGGAACTGGCCCCCCTCAGTCGGTCGCGGCGTCTCCAGGCTGCGATGCGACACGGGGTGGGTCTTAATGCCGGGCCGAATGATGTCTCGTGTGGGCGGTCCCCACCCACATCGTGACGCATCGGTTGGGATGCACTTAAACCAGCTGTAGCAGCTGAGCGACCCACACACTCACGGACCAGCTAGCAAACAGCATACATACAGAGGTGTAATACAGCCCCAGCAGGGAGACGCATTGGAAGTAGTTGGTACAAAGGTAGGCATCTGGTTGCTGGTTCCATATACCCAATTGATCCAGGGGGAGTTGTGTGTGTGGGGCAGTTAGCCCCCCCTCTCCCCCCGGAACTCAGTTTCGCTCTATCAACCTTTTGAATGACAACCGTTTATGCTAATTCACAGGGAGCCCGACTCAGGATCCCTCAACATGGATGATGACAGTTAGCCCCATGGTATACGAACTGATTTTATTCAGCGATTAATGAGACAGCAATCAATTTTTCAAGGAGACACTTGATTTAAATCTGTTTATCTATGACCAGCTAATTACCTCCATTGGAGCCAGTTGACCAGCATACTACTGCCATGTTTGGATTATACCTACATATATATGCTTCTGTGGGCTAAGTCACCTAGACTTTGTGGGTAAATATTGTACCTACCTTATAAAACCCTCTCCCCCCCCAATTCAATTGAGGGGTTGGATTATATATCCTAAATTTATGTTAGTTTATTTTATTTTATTGTATTCTATTCTAGGTCTACCATCCACATAGGTGCACCCCACATCTACCGCTCTTTGGGGGCTCACTCCTGAGCACTGGCTTCCAATCTACTTGCTAGCCAAGGACCACATTGTTTTTCTTTGTGAGTTGATATTTTACCAATATACAGTGTGTCTGATTGATATAACTACTGTTTTCTTTAACTGCCTGGTGCAAAAATATTGTGATGTACAGTCCTATGTCTATCTTTACAGGACAAAATATGCAAATTGAACCCCATGAACTTCTGAGGAAGCGTATACGAAAAACGCGAAACATGTAAAGAGTGGAACTACTGTGTCACGACTGTGGGTCATCACCCCCAATACCCCGTGCTCTTAATCCCCCCCCCTTTTTTTTTCTTGTTTTTGGAATTGGATTATTATCATTGCCACTACTGTTTTTTGGGGGGGCTCTACCCACAATTTTGGGGGGAACAGGATGTTGCCCATCAGTTATTCATGCAGTGGTTTAGCTGTTCAGTCTTGTTTTTATAATGTTTTTTAATCTTTGATTTAATAAACTTTATGGGCACGGTAAAAAAAAACTATAGTTCAAATATTGTATAAAAAGTTATAAAGTCCCAAATTTCTGCTTGCTTCCCAATTTCCAATAATGTAGGGATGTGGCACCCTTTTACTTTAATCTAGTCCATGGTAGCCACCCAGTGAGGACTCAATATTTCAATTTTCTTATATCCGAATTTCCGAAATAAGAAAGAACATTTGAAATAATAATAAATAACTATTAAATTATAGGTATTGGAATTTCCTTGAAAGTTTGGCTGTTAGTGAACTTAAATATGAAATTTATCACTAACAGCCATATTTTCAAGGAAATTCCAATACCTATAATTTAATAGTTATTTATTAGTTAGTTATTATTTCAAATGTTCTTTGTTATTTTCAGATTTCCGAATTTCGGCTGTTCAGATTGCCGGATTTCCGCAAATTTCCGAATCAACCCGAATTTCCGAAAAAATAAAAAAACTAAAAGAACGAAAACAAAAAAAAACCCAATTTTTTCAGCCATGCGCAAGTCTACAATATACCCTTATTTGTGGAAGCTTTTTCTCCACCTTCGCTGTGTTGGAGCTTGTCTTTCACAAAGATACCAGGCTTTTGTCAACGTTTATAACTATAGGCCCAGTTGTATCTCCCTGCCTAGTGATCAGTGTTATAATCCCATATTCATCAGATTAGTGCATCCTATTGGGCACTTGTATATATGTGCATGTGGCACGCTGTAGTAAAAAACTATAAAGCTCCTGAAGAAGCGATCTTTCGCGAAACATGCAGAGCTGCATTTTGCCTCAAAAATTCCAATCTACCAAGTGGCCACTGCCACCAGGTCGTCCATGGCCTAGTTTATGTGATAGATGTGGCCATCTTTATGCAGACAATATGATCACAAACCTATGTATTGAATGGATATTGTATTCATATGTTTTTAAATGTAAAAAAATATTTTTGTAACCAATAAAATTATTATAAATTTTAATACTTGGAGCCTATACTGCCCAAATGTATGACTTTCTAGGACGTGGCATTTTTATATTTAATTTGCACACCCGTGACGCCATGTTGGGTTGAAAGTGCAATAAAATGCAAACTCTCTTCATAAATAGATTTCAAGGACTCTGAATCTAGTGACAGTGACCAGGGTGATCTGAAGGTCTAGGAGAGTCAGAGCTAGACTCTGCAGATGGTGGTGCTGGAACGCGCTTAGAGTCCTCCAATGTTTCCCAGCCACTGTCTTCCCACTTCAGAAAGTCACTGGTCATGGTTGAGGAGTCTCTTCTTCTGCCACGCTTCTACCCACCTGATTCTTGAAAGAGACAATCACCATCTGGGACTACTTTGGCTGGCTACCACTCAGACCTATCACACTGTTTATTGAGGCAATATACCAGCGCTTTAAAATCCAGGCTCATGTCTTACTTAGACTTATCCGTGTGCAGTGCCTGTTCCACCTGTGTGCAGTGCCTGTTCCACAATACCAGCACTTGGATAATGTACAAGGGTTCTTCAAAAAGTTTCTGCACTGTGTGTGAAAATCCCAGTAGATCAGCAGTCTTTGAAATATTGTGTTACCAAGCAATTGAACAGGTGTACATAATAAAGTGGTCAGTGAATGTATATACAGTACCTCACAAAAGTGAGTGCACCCCTCATATTTTTGTAAGTATTTTATTACAAAATAACTCAACACACAGCCATTAATGTCTAAACAGCTGGCAACAAAATTGAGTACACCCCTAAATGAAAATGTCCAAATGGTACCCAAAGTGTCAATATTTTGTGTTGCCACTATTATTTTCCAGCACTGCCTTAATCCTCTTCTTGGGCATGGAGTTCACCAGAGCTTCACAGGTTGCCACTTGAGTCCTCTTGTACTCCTTCATGATGACATCACAGAGCTGGTGGATGTTAGAGACCTTGCACTCCTCCACCTTTTGCTTGAGGACATCCCACAGATGCTCAATAGCGTTTAGGTCTGCAGACATGGTTGGCTAGTCCATCACCTTTACCCTCAGCTTCTTTAGCAAGGCAGTGGTCATCTTGGAGGTGTGTTTGGGGTCGTTATCATGTTGGAATACTGCCCTGCGGTCCAATCTCCGATGGGAGGGGATCATTCTCTGCTTCAGTATGTCACAGTACATGTTGGCATTCATGGATCCCTCAATGAACTCTAGCTCCCCGGTGCCGGCAACACTCATGCAGCCCCAAACCATGACACTCCCACCATCATGCTTGACTGTAAGCAAGACACACTTGTCTTTGTACTCCTCACCTGGTTGCCGACACACACGCTTGATACCATCTAAACCAAATAAGTTTATCTTGGTCTCATCAGACCACAGGACATGGTTCCAGTAATCCATGCCCTTAGTCTGCTTGTCTTCAGCAAACTGTTTGCAGGCTATCATGCGCATCATCTTTAGAAGAGGGTTCCTTCTGGGACGACAGCAATGCAGACCAATTTAATGCAGTGTGCAGCGTATGGTCTGAGCACTGAAAAGCTGACCCCCACCCCTTCCTACAGCAATGCTGGCAGCATGCATATGTCTATTTCCCAAAGACAACCTCTGGATATGACACCGAGCACATGCACTCAACCTCTTTGGTCAACCATGGTGAGGCCTATTTTGAGTGGAACCTGTCCTGTTAAACAGCTGTATGGTCTTGGCCACCGTGCTGCAGCTCAGTTTCAGGGTCTTGGCAATCTTCTTATAGCCTAGGCCAATCTTTATTTAAAGCAACAATTCTTTTTTTCAGATCCTCAGAGAGTTCTTTGGCATGAGGTGCCATGTTGAACTTCCAGTGACCAGTATGAGAGAGTGAGAGCGATAACACCAAATTTAACACACCTGCTTCCCTTTCACACCTGAGACCTTGTAACACTAGCAAGTCACATGACACCGGGGAGGGAAAATGGCTAATTGGGCCCAATTTGGACATTTTCACTTAGGGGTGAACTCACTTTTGTTACTAGTGGTTTAGACATTAATGGCTGTGTGTTGAGTTATTTTCAGGGGACAGCAAATTTACACTGTTATACAAACTGTACACTCACTACTTTACATTGTAGCAAAGTGTAATTTCTTCAGTGTTGTCACATGAAATGATATAATAAAATATTACACTCACTTTTGTGAGATACTGTATATATATATATATATTTATATATATATATATATATATATATATACATTTTTGTAAATATTTTATTATACCTTTTCATGTGACAACACTGAAGAAATTACACTTTGCTACAATGTAAAGTAGTGAGTGTACAGCTTATATAACAGTGTAAATTTGCTGTCCCCTCAAAATACCTCAACACACAGCCATTAATGTCTAAAACGCTGGCAACAAAAGTGAGTGCACCCCTAAGTGAAAATGTCCAAATTAGGCCCAAAGTGTCAATAATTTGTGTGGCCACCATTATTTTGCAGCACTGTCTTAATCCTCTTGGGCATGGAGTTCATCAGAGCTTCACAGGTTGCCACTGGATTCCTCTTCCACTCCTCCATTACAATATCACAGAGCTGGTGGATGTTAGAGACCTTGCGCTCCTCCACCTTCCCAAACTCTAATCAAGAAGTGGAAAATGAGGGGCTCTGTTGAAACCAAACCACGGTCAGGTAGACCAACTACGTTTTCAGACACAACTGCCAGGAAAATTGTTTGGGATGCAAAGAAAAACCCACAAATAACTTCAGGACTCTCTGAAAACATGTGGTGTGGCTGTTTCAAGATGCACAATAAGGAGGCACTTGAAGAAAGATGGGCTGCATGGTCGAGTCGCCAGAAGAAAGCCATTACTACGCAAATGCCACAAAGTATGCCACTTACATAGTTACATAGTTAGTCAGGTTGAAAAAAGACACAAGTCCATCTAATTCAACCAAAAAAAAAATAGAAAAATTATATAAAACCATACAATCCCATATACAATACTTCAACCACAGTTGATCCAGAGGAAGGCAAGGAACCCCAGCAAAGCATGATCCAATTTGCTATAGCGAGGGAAAAAATTCCTTCCTGATTCACCGAAAGGCAATTGGATTCACCCTGGATCAACTTTACCTAAAAATGTTAGTACCCAGTTATATTATTTATGTTAAGGAAAGAATCCAGGCCTTTTTTAAAGCAATCTACCATGCTGGCTAAACCACCTCTGGAGGGAGTCTATTCCACATTTTCACAGCTCTAACTGAGAAGAAACCTTTCTGTATTTGGAGATGAAATCTTTTTTCCTCTAGACGTAAAGAGTGCCCCCTTGTCCTTTGTGATGACCTTAAAGTAAAGAACTCAACACCAAGTTCACTATATGGACTACTTATGTATTTGTATATGTTGATCATATCCCCCCTTAATCTCCTCTTCTCAAGAGAGGATACATTTGTTCCTCTAATCTTTCCTTATAGCTGAGCTCCTCCATGCCTCTTATTAGTTTAGTTGCCCTTCTCTGCACTTTCTTTAGTTCCCCGATATCCTTTTTGAGAACTGATGCCCAAAACTGAACTGCATATTCCAGATGAGGTCTTACTAATGATTTGTACAGGGGCAAAATGATGTCTCTATTTCTGGAGTCCATACCTCTCTTACTACAAGAAAGGATTTTGCTTGCTTTGGAAATTGCAGCTTGGCATTGCATGCCATTATTAAGCTTATGATCTACCAAAACCCCCAGATCCTTCTCCACTATGGATTCCCCCATTTGTACTCCCCCTAGTATGTACGATGCATGCATATTCTTAGCCCCCAAATGCATAACTTTACATTTATCAATATTAAACCTCATTTGCCACATAGTCGCCCAATGACAGTGCATTGAGGTCTGCTTGTAAGTTGGAGACATCCTGTAAGGACGATATTCCACTGCATAGCTTGGTGTCATCTGCAAACACTGAAATGGTACTTTTAATGCCAGACCCAATATCATTTATAAATATATTGAAAAGTAAGGGTCCCAACACTGAACCTTGGGGTACACCACTGACAACTCTAGACCCTTCAGAGTATGGATCATTAACCATTACTCTCCGAATTCGGTCTTTTAGCCAGTTTTCTATCCATTTACAAACTGATCTTTCCAAGCCTCTAGACCAGAGATATGCAATTAGCGGACCTCCAGATGTTGCAGAACTACAAATTCCATGAGGCATAGCAAGACTCTGACAGCCACAAGCATGACACCCAGAATCAGAGGCATGATGGGACTTGTAGTTTTGCAACAGCTGGAGGTCCGCTAATTGCTTATCCCTGCTCTAGACTTTACCTTACACATTAGCCGTGTATGGGGAACGGTGTCAAACACTTTTGCAAAATCCAAGTATACCACGTCCACAGCCACCCCTCTGTCCAAGGTTTTACTTACCTCCTCATAAAAAGAAATCAGGTTTGTTTGACAACTTCTGTCTTTCATGAATCCACTCTGTCTGTTGCTTAAAACATTTTTTTCCAACAAGAACTCATCTATGTGGCCTTTTATTAAACTCTCCAGTATCTTTCCAGCTATAGAAGTTAAACTAACAGGTCTATAGTTACTTGGTAAGGACTTCGATCCCTTTTTAACCACTTCAATACCAGGTACTTAAAACACTTCTCGCCCAGACCAATTTTCAGCTTTCAGTGCTGTTGCGCTTTAAATGACAATTGCGTGGTCGTGCGATGCTGTACCCAAACACGATTTTTATCATTTTGTTCCCACAAATAGAGCTTTCTTTTGGTGGTATTTGATAACCCCTACGGTTTTTATCTTTTGCGCTGCAAATAAAAAAAGACCGAAAATTTTGAAAAAAAAAAGTTTTTCTTTGTTTCTGTGACAAAACTTTGTATAAGTACATTTTCTCCTTCACTGGCGGCACTGATGTGGCTACACTGATGGGCACTGATGAGGCAGAACAGATTGGCACTGATAAGGTGGCACTGATGATGGGGCACATATATGCAGCACTGATGGGCACTGATAGGCGGCACTGATAAGCAGCACTGACTGCACTGATAGGTGGCACTGATATGCGGCACTGATGGGCACCCATAGGCAGCACTGATAGGTGGCACTGGGCACTGATAGGTGGTATTGCTGGGCACTGATAGGTGGCACTGATAGGCAGCACAGGTGGGCACTGATAGGTGGCACAGGTGGTCACTGATAAGTGGCACAGGTGGGCACTGGTGCATATAGCACTGTTCGGGTTGGCACTGGCAGGCATCACACATGGGCACAGTGCCATCCCCACAGTGCACTGTATGCCCCTTACCTGGTGGTCTAGTGTGGGCTCCCTGGTGGTCCCTGGATGGCCTCCAGATCTTCTCCCTCTTGGTCCATGGACGGCCTCCTTATGTTGTCCCTGGGGGGGGCTTCCCTGGTGGTCCTGGTCGGCTCCCTGGTGGTCCAGTTTGGGGATCCTGAGGGGGGCTGCACTGATAAACATTCAGCGCAGCCCTCCGCCACGAGAGCAGCCGATCGGCTCTCCACTACTCAGATCTGCAGACCTGAGTAGAGGAAAAGCTGATAAACGGCTCTTCCTGTTTACACTGTGATCAGCCGTGATTGGTCACGGCTGATCACATGGTAAAAAGCTTCTGATGGCGATCGGTAATGCCGTGGGTCAGACTGACCCACGGCATCACTGATCGACGTAATGCGCACCCCCGCGGCCGTGCGATCGCAGGTTATCCTGAAGATGTCAATAGACGTCCAGTCAGGATAACAAAGCCACCGTTTGGTCGTCATTTGTCAATAGGCCGGGCGGGAAGTGGTTAAATATGGGCACCACATTGGTTCTACGCCAATCCAGTGGTACTATTTCAGTCATTAAGGACTCCCTAAAAATTAGATATAATGGCATTGAAATGACAGAGCTCAATTCATTTAGAATCCGTGGATGGATGCCATCTGGTCCAGGTGCTTTATCTACCTTTATTCTGTCTAAATACTTCTGGACCATTTCACTTTTGAGCCATTGTGGATCATTTGTCACTACCACCCCCATTATGGACATGAGCTCCCCCATGCTCCTTTGTATACACAGAGCTGAAGAATGTATTTAATACGTTTGCCTTCTCTTTGTCCCCAGTCACACACTACATGCTCAGACCTGACCTTTTTACTATTAATATATTTGAAGAATTTTTGGGGGTTTATCCTACTATCCTTTGCAGTCTGTCATTCGTTTTGAATTTTTGTATCCTTGATTTCCTTTTTACATATTCTGTTATATTCTTTGTAACATTTAAAACACGATAGTGTTCCCTCATTTTTATATTTTTTAAATGCTCTTTTCTTATCATTTATAACTTTTTTAACTTTGGCCGTGAGCAACATAGGTTTTAGTTTTAGCCTTTTAAACGTATTGTCCAAGGGAATATACTTTGCAATGAGTTTGCATACAGTCCCATTTCTGTTCTGTGTTCATCTATGCCAATATTCCCTCCCAGTCTAAGTCCTGGAGAGCAGCCCTCATCCTTGTAAAATTTGCTCTCTTAAAATTAATTGTTTTTATCTTTCCAGTATGTGTTTTATGCTTGCAGCTTACATTAAATGAAATCATGTTATGGTCACTGTTATCCAGATGTTTTTTTATATGAATATTGGTAATAAGTTCAGCATGGTTTGAGATTACCAGGTCCAGCAAAGCGTCATTCCTAGTTGGGGCCTCAATAAACTGGACCATAAAATTGTCCTGTAATAGGTTTGTACATTTTTGCCCTTTAACTGTCTCAGCAGTGCCATTACTCCAGTATGGGCAGCGTGGGCTCTAGGGGCAGCTGTTTTGGGCCCCCAAACAATGACTGGACCCTGGGCAGCTGCCCCTTTTGCACCACATTAAAGACGGCCTTGCATATATGCATCTAAAATTACAACTCTGAGAACTATACTGAAATGTATTGATGAGACATTACTTTGTTTATGGGCACTGTATAGAAGGGATTTCTGAGCCACTTACATACAGTACATATCCAAGGACTTGCCTAGGCCTACTGATACAGACAAACTGGCTGCCAATGTTACAAGCTGGATTGCAAGTTTTTTAAGGATTACAAACTGTCTTGTTTCCTTTTGATACAATTCCAGACTTAAAAATCGCTCTGCAGCATCTTAAGGTATACTTACCCTGATATGACACTGGATATATGTTTGTAATTACAACTTTGACAATTTCATTCTTGTTGAGGCATTATCCTTTAGGAGCATTGCGTATAAGGGGTTTTTGATTTATCCACATTTATAAATGCAAAGACTTGTCTTCTGCCATTGAAGTTACTAAGCATGCCAGAAGCTGGATTACAAGTTTTTTCCTGTTTAAAGGATTATAAATAGCCTTGAGTCCTCTTTTTATAATCCCAGATTTAGGAACCACCCTGTGGCACTTTTTTAACACACTTTTAACACACTGTAGAATAGACTTACTTGTATATATTGGATATACATTTTTTGCATATCGCTTATGAGATGTTTTCATGTAAGATAAAGAAACCAATAATTTATTATTATATAGAAGTTTTTGACTGCTGAGGCGCAATGGGCCTAGGCATGAAACCACTGTTGACATAATGACAAAAAAAAACCCTTGCCCGCATCCCATATAAGAAACCACACTTACAACCATTAAGTTGGAAAGGGGAAGGGCCACAGCTTTATTTAAATTACAACACAGAACATGTGAACACTTTAAACCAGTGCTAGTCACAGTTGTACTGTGAGCACAATTTAACATTAACTAGTTGACTTCCAAAACGGGCCTGTCCTTACCATAAGTGCTGGACAGACAGTCTACTTTTAATTTCCAATCAAGGGCATAGCCCATTACAACAACTTTCAATGCTGGCAAGGTCAAGAAACCGCAGCAAGCTGTGACAGACCATGCAAAAAAAAAGGGGCGGGAGGGTGAGCAGCTCTTCCAGCCACGTTTTCTTCCAAAAGGCCCAGAATTCCCTGGGGCAGTACTTTTACTCAGCTCAAGCCCAACCCATCCCCCATGACTTCATCCAATCTTGTTTGACCATTTGCCAACTGCTTACGCCCAGCTCCTGGCCATGCCCCCATTAGTCAAGGCTCTCTTTCCCTAGGGCGGCTCAAGCCATGACTGTCCATTGCATGAAACCACTATTGATATAATGAAAAAAAAAACATTGCCCCCATCCCATATAAGAAACAACACTTACAACCATTAGGTTGGAAAGGGCAAGGCCACAGCTTTATTTAAATTCCAATGCAGATTAGGTGAACACTTTAAATCAGTGCCAGTCACAGTTATATTATTTGCCAGGGATCAAAGGTATGGTCTCAAGCAGCCAGCTTCTCAGTGCCGGCATGCATTCTCCTGTCCTCTGTACCCCTGATGAAATCCAACTTGCTCTCTCGTTAGGTACAGAGGACGGGAGAACGCACACCGGCACTGAGCAGCCTGCTGGGTGAGACCATACCTTTGATCCCTGGCAAATAATTGAGTATTCTACATGATGTTGCATGCTGTGATGATTTTTACTAGTGTGTGAGATTTTATGGGGGTCACAATAAAAAGAGTTTGAACTGTACTATGCTATGTGGAGCCTTTTCTGATTTAGAGGAATGTCGAAGGGGGGACCCTGATATCTGCATGGCTCTACAGTAAAAGGCATATGGTTCTGGAACTCTGGTGAGTGCATACCCATAGGGGAGTGGGTCGCACAAGGTGACTAGACAAGATCAAGGTGATTGGATTGAGTAACACTTGTGTAGAGGATACTAAAGAACACGGTCTTTACTATACTTTCCATTACGGGGCGGCATCACTGTGGACTGATAAACTCTATATCAGCCTACTGCTGCATGTTATATCTATGCATGTGTAGGGGTTAGCACTTATCCTGCACTGCTCACTACGGACTTCTAAGGATAATATTGAAGCTCTAATTCCCTTGCATGTTTATATACTTATGTTTTATTTATCTATATATGCAGGTTTAGGGGTTATTATTTATCCCTTTATCCTGCTGCATGTTAGATCTATGCATGTGTAAAGGTTAGCAATTATCCTGCACTGCTTGCTACGGACTTCTAAGGATAATATTGAAGCTCTAATTCCCTCGCATGTTTAAATACTTATCTTGTATTTATCTATATATGCAGGTTTAGGGATTTATCCCTTAGTGCTTAGCCTAGGAGCGCTGTATATTGAGTCTAGATATTATTGAGACCAACAATGACATATATAATACAGATTTTATTTTGAATAGCGGCTCCAATATTACTTAGGCCTGTGATGAAATTAAAGGCTTAGGAAGGGAACTGAGGTCCCATATACCTGTAGCACTGAACAAAGTACCTGAGCTAGAGGGCATATAGAGGCACTTTTTAATATTGTACTGTGAGCATGCTTTAACATTAACTAGTTGACTTCCAAAAGGGGCCTGTCCTTACCATAAGTGCTGGACAGACAGCCTACTTCATATTTCCAATCAAGGGCATAGCCCATTACAGCAACTTTTAATGCTGGCAAGGTCAAGAAACCGCAACCCGCACGTCAGTATTTCACTGACAGACGCCCCACCACAGCCAGAGCCTGTTCCACGCCGCGCTGAAGGCAAGGTTGAAAATGTCTAGGCCAATGTTATTAAGGTGAACACCATCCCGTCTCAACAGAAGATCATTAGCACTCTCCAAATTCTTGCGCCAGACCCCCCCAATTTGCCGAACAAACTTGGATACCTGTGCATTAATCTTCCGACGGAAACATTCCAAGCATGGGCCAGGGATGTCCCAGGCCCAAAGCAAGCAAGGTACAATCTCGGACGAAATGAGTACTAAGTTGGTAAAGACCACATAACAATGAGCAATGTCTTGTTGGATAGCAGAGATGAGGTCCGCGGAACATGTGTAACCCACGTTATTTCCCCCAGCGTGAAGAATCAAGATAATGGGGCGGCCAGAAACATTGAAACGAAGACATAAACACTCTGGGAGACCCTGAGACCAGTGTAAACCACGCAGCCCAAGCCAACGCAATCTAGCGATATCATAGGCGAAACCCAAATTCTTCCCGTAGCTCCGAACTTCCAAATGGCGGTAGGCCCATTAAATAAAGAATCTACAACGATCCATACCAAAGCCAGACGAAAACCTGGAATCAAAACAATTGTGGGCGGATGTACAAACAAAAACGAGACTATTCCCACCTACCCAAACACTGGAGCTCTGTACTGGAAAAACCCATGCCAGAAGCCGTGGTAGCAGCACCGATCTGGAACAAATGCGTCGATAATTCCTGCGAGGTAAGGTCTAATTTGTCAAGGCAACAACGGAAAACCTGGAGGAATGGGAACCTGCTCAGGAAGGAAGAATCGGCATGAACGAAGAAAGTGGTGGACGGGGGGCATGCGGACCTGAAGAGCGAGGCCAATGAAACTGGCAAAAGGGGCCCCCACAAGCCGTCTTCCCCTGCCAAAGCTATCAGTTTTCGAGGTATGCAGCAAAACCGACACACAGTGCTCAGAGAAAGTCACATCCTCAGTCAGAACGCCGCCCACCACGGATCTGGATTTCGAAACCTGCTTGGCCGATGCGAAAGGCACCAAAAAATGCTACCCGAAAAAGTAGGGCCTCAAAAGCAGAGGAACACACAGACGGCAACAAGGAAAGGACACCGGAGAGGATATGGAGGGAAACCAGGTGCCGAGAATCACAGACTGAGTCGCGTGTCTTCAACTCCGCAACCCCCGCCAGACAGAAAATTCCTTTGTGACGTCTTCCCAACCGAGGAGCTGGAACCAAAAGGACAAGGCGGACATGGACAAAGCAACCATGGAGCCCGAAGAACCTTTCTGTAGCAAATACATGAGATAGGAGAACAAGGCCAGGCGTCTATCCTGGTAGGACGCAATTAAAAATTCACCACATGACACGTGAACCCATTTGTCCCATACCAACAGTATGAAACCTACATCCGCGGAGATAGCGATACCCGGAGAAGGTCTAGCAAGCGTCGGAAACAAGGTTCCACATATAGGTCGGACAGGGAAGGCCCTCTGGGGATGCCAACAATGCCAGGGAGCAAAATCAATTGAGCTGCGAGCGAGGGAGAGCATCAGCAATATCGTTAGCTATCCCGGGGACGTGCATACCTCTAAAGCATATGTTAAACTATAAGCATCTGAGAACTAAAAAACGCAGTGACGATACAACTGGAGGGGATCTAGCAGACTGCTGGTTGACCACCTGAACCACACTCATATTATCCGACCAGAAGACCATCTAGCCGTTGTGCAACCTCTCACCCCCACAGATCAATGGTGACAATAATCGGAAAAAGCTCCAACAGGGTGAGGTTGCGCAACAAATCCATGCAGGCCCATGAGGCCAGCCAACACCCAGCAAACCATTCCCCCTGGAATACAGCACCGAAGCCACAGGAGCCTGCCGCATCAGTGTACAGCTCCAGCTGCGAATTTGGTACCTCCTCCAGCAGCCAACAGGACTGGCCATTGTAGCACTGGAGAAAAGATAGCCTGATCTCCAAGTCGTCCCACATGGGATTGGTTATACGGACATAATGGTGGGGGGCAGCCATGCCCTTCATGGCCCATGAGGCGTCTACAAAATGCCCTCCCTGTGTGGATGACTCTACAGGTAAAGACCAAATGACCTAACAAGGACTGAAGCGGTTTCAACTGCAGTTTTTTACCCCCTTTAGCCAAGCGAACCAAGGAGAGGAGTCTAACCAATTTATCACTGGGCAAACAAAAAAACATTGCCCCGTGTCTATTTCTATGCCCAAAAAGGATAACAACGTCAGGGGGCCCTCAGATTTATCAGCCAACAGCAGAATGGGAAACCACTCACAGGTATCCTGAGAAACAGAAAGGAGCCGCTGACACTGTCCCCTGCCATCTGGACCTATGAAGAGGAAGTCATCCAAGTAATGTAGCAGCAAATGCAAACCAGCCAACTGGGCGGCTACCCATTCAAAGAAGCAACTGATAAGCTCAAAGTAATAACACGAAATGGAACAGCCCATGGTAAGGCACATGTCAAAAAAGTAGCTTCCCTGAAAGTAGCAGCCCAGCAAATGGAAGAATTACGGGTGGACTGGGAGGAGGCGGACTCAATGTCTGCTTTAGCCAGCAAAGCCGACTGACCAGCAGCCCTAATCAAGTGAAGTGCTTTGTCAAAAGAGGCACCGTGGACCCTGGATTCTTCCTTATCGATGCTGTTATTGACCGAAGAGCCAGAAGGATAGGAATGATGGTGGATAAGGCGGAGTTTGCCTTCTGCCTTTTTAGGGACCACACCGAGGGGGAAACCCTCAGGTTGTGTAAAGCGGGGGATCAAACGGGCCTGCCATACGTCCCAATTTCAGCTCCTTCCGAAGCTTCTCGGCCACGAACTCGAACTGAACAGCGGACTTTACATTAGACGCCATGGTAGGCTCATCGGAATAAGTAAAGGGGATCCAAAAAACACGGTCCAAACCATCCCACAAGATCAAATCCTCCCTATGAAGGGGGCACCAGTCTATCCAGGGAAGGATCCCTAAGATGTTCACCGGCATCCTCTGGCTTAGAAAGGTTGGGCTTGGCCCCTGGCTTTGAAGACGGCTGCTTACTCTTCCTAAAGCAGCGACTAGCTGGGTAAGTACCTTTGCAAAGTGAGCACTCGTGCTTAAAACGGCACGCGGTGTACCACTTGCAGTCAGCAGACACCTTTTTTGGGGGCAGCCGACACTCCGGTGGGAGCGCTGGCCTGGGACTGAAAGGACAAAGGCCTGAGGGGGCACATGAGCAACAACCACAGGCTACCGCCCTGGCAATCAAAACGAGACTCCTTACCTGCCGCCATTTTTTGTCGAAACTGTCGTAGTCAAACCAACACTGACCTCCATAAACTTTATAAGCACCCCAGATAAGATCCAGGTAGCAGAAAAGAGAAGGACCTAACTCTGGAAGCCTCTCACAAAGCAACCCAGCGTAAGCACAGAAACCCTGCAACCAGTTCCCGAAAGTTTGAGGAAGCTGCTTCGGTTTGTCGCCCTGGACAGTAACGTCGACCCGCGGAGATTTGTCCACCATCTCCCGGTCAGGAGGCAGCAGTGTGAGTAAGTCAAAAAATTTGCAACGCCAAATCCGATCCTTAACCTCAGCGGGCAGGTGCATGCCAGTCAGCGAAACCCCCCACAAAGGGCCTCCCGCCACCATCCCCGAACTAGCAGCCGGCAGGGAAACGCCCATGCGGGACAACACTTATTTGACGACCGATATGCGCTCTTCTGGCGGCATCATTGGACCTACCCCAAACCCCAAGGTCCAGTCTTCAGCACTTTCAGCCGCTTTTTCTTCCAAAAGGCCCAGAATTCCCTGTGGCAGTACTTTTACTGAGCTCAGGCCCAACCCATCCCCCATGACTTCATCCAATCTTGTTTGACCAATCGCCAACTGCTTACGCCCAGCTCCTGGCCATGCCCCCATCAGTCAAGGCTCTCTTTCCCTAGGGGGGCTCAAGAGGCCTTAATTTTTCTCTTTGTGAGCAGAGGAATTTTTGGAAGTGTGGCAATGGTTTTTAATATTTAAGGGCTTTGTGCTTAATAATAAGATACTGTACATTGACAGGAATAACAAAGAAGTATTTTTCCATTGATTGTTCATTGATTATTTGTTTGAGATAACCTAAGCTTTCAGCATTTTCTCAATTAATGGTATTTTAGAAGCCAGGATACATCTCAACTGATTTATGTTTCCTTTTTGTATTTGTGAGACTTCTAACTTAGGGCAGATATTGCCAGTGTTTCTAATTTCACAGATATATGGATTTGTCAGGTGGTTTAACCTTCCATTTTGTAATATTATTATTATTATCATCATTATGCTACAAGATTTATATAGCACCAACAGTTGGCGCAAGGCTTTCAATTCAATACAGGAGGAATCAGAGAGTCCTGCTCGTTAGAGCTTACAATCTAGGAGGGAAGGTCGAGTGATAAAAAAGGTAGTAACTGTGGGGGATGAGATGATGAAGAAAATCAAAGTACAGTTGTTTTGTGAAAGCAAAATAGGCTTCTCTGATGAGGATGGTTTTTAGGGATTGTTTAAAAGCAAACAGAGTAGGAGATAATCGGACAGATTGGGGTAGGGAGTGCCATAGGATGGGATAGGGTCTGGAAAAGTCCTGGAGGCAGCATGAGAGGTGGTGACAGGGGAACTAGAGAGCAAGAGGTCTTGGGAGGAATGAAGAGAACAATAAGGTTGGTATTTTGAGACTAGGTTAGTGATGTAGATGAGGGCCGAGTTGTGGATGGCTTTGTAAATTGTTGTTAATATTTTGAATATAATTAGTTGGGTGAGCGGGAGCCAATGGAGGGATTGACTGAGAGAAGTAGCAGACACGGAGTGGTTGCTAAGGTGGATGAGCCTGGCAGCAGCATTCATGATGGACTGAAGTGGGGATATTCTATGTAAAGGTAAGCCAATAAGGAGGGAGTTGCAGTAGTCAAGGCAAGAGATTATAAGGGAGTAAACTAGGAGCTTTGTCGTGTCATTGGTTAAAAAAGGACATATTTTGGAGATGTTGCAGTGGTTGAGGCGGCAAGATTTGGACAGTGATTGGATGTGGGGCCTAAAGAATAGATCAGAGTCCAGGATTACACCTAGAACCTTGGCATGCGGAGACGGGTTGAAAGTTGTGCCATCAATCTGAACAGAGAGATCAGGGGAAGAGGCACGTGGGGGAGAAAGTATAATAAGTTCGGTTTTTGATAGATTGAGTTTAAGGAAATGGTGTGAAATCCAGATTGATATGTCTGTTAGTAAATTAGTGATACGTGAGGAGACTGAAGGAGTCTGCTGAGGGGTAGAGAGATAAATTTGGGTGTTGTTGGCATAGAGATGGTATTGGAAGCAATGGGAGGCTATTAGCTGACCCAGGGAGGAGGTGTAGATTGAGAATAGGAGAGCTCCAATAACAGAACCTCGGGGGATCCCAACAGAGAAAGGAAGAGGATAGGAGGAAGTAAAATTGTAAGTAACGCTAAAGGTGTGGTTAGATAAGTAGGAAGAGAACCAGAAAAAAGTACAGTCAGGGAAATCAAAGGTGTGGAATTTTTTGAGGAGGAGGGGGTGGTCAACTGTATCAAAGGCAGCAGAGAGGTCCAGGAGTAGGAGTACAGAATAATGTAAATAGGTTTTGGCCATTAGTAGATCATTTGTTCGTTTTAGGAGGGTAGTTTCTGTGGAGTGTTGAGGGCGAAATCCAGACTGTAGGGGATCAAGAAAGTTATTCTCGGTGAGGTGGTCGCTCAGTCGGTTGTAGACCAGACGTTCAAGGGGTTTGGATAAAAAGGGGAGCAGGGAGATGGGGTGTAGGTTGTTAAGATTGGTGGGGTCCAGTGAGGGCTGTGGGAGATTAGCTCGTGGGGATCACTTTTCAGAGGAAAATATTCAGCATGGAGGTCAGTTTGTCTAAAATCTGGCAGCTTGCCAGGTTTATTATCACAGGTTTGCTAGATCAAAACACATAAAAACAGAAAACAAAAACCTTGACGTCCGGCGCTAAACTAAACAATCGGATTCCTCTTTATACAGTCTGTCCCCGACACCCACAAAACATAAGCACAGTGCAAACCTTGATCTTTAAGTCCAAATTAGCACACAGAGCTCACTCAGCTTTTTCACTCTGAGATCCAGGATAGAGCCCACCTCTGCTCTCTTCCTGGTCATTAAGTGCAGGTGGACAGGAGTTTGAGTGGACCAGAAAGTCCAGGCCAGAACCAGCTCTGCCACGGTGGCTGGCAAAACCCGAGTCGGACTCTCACTAGTCGACTCAAAGTGATCGCCTGCGAGGCGACAAGTATCGCCCTTCTATTATGGAGTCTCGCATAACCTCACATATCCCCCCCTGCTCAAGCCCCTGGGGCGGAACAACTGTCCCGACCATGCAGTGGGCCTGGGAAAGGCCACTGGCATTATTTTGGAGCCTTCCGGCCCGGTGTTCCACAGAGAATTTAAACGGCTGTAGGGCCAGGAACCACCTAGTCACCCGGCTATTTTTCTCCCGGTTGTTACACATCCACTTATGGGGGGCATGGTCAGTGACTAGCCTGAATGACCTTCCCAGCAGGTAGTATTTCTGGCCTCTAAGGCCCACTTGATAGCCAGGCACTCCACAATGGCATAATTCCTTTCATGCCTATTAAGCTTCCTGCTTAAATAGACAACCAGGTGCCCTTCACCGTCTGATCTGGGACAGAACAGCACCTAGTCCCACCTCAGAGGAGTCGGTTTGAACAACAAACTCCTTTGTGAAGTCTGGGGTCACGAGCACTGGCTGTACACAAAGGGCTTGCTTCAACTTCTGGAATGCCTTCTTGGCTTCAGGATTCCACTTAACCATTCCCGACCCTCTACCCTTCGTCAGATCGGTCAGAGGGACAGCAGTGGGGGCAAAGTCAGGGATGAAGCGTCGGTTATATCCTGTAATCCCCAGGAAGGCACAAACCTGTTTTTCATTCACTGGTTGGGGCCACTTTTGAATGGCATCGATCTTATTGGTCTGGGGCTTGATCAGACCCCAACCGATAACATACCCAAGGTATCTGACCTCCTCCAGATCTATGGCACACTTTTTTGGGTTGGCTGTTAAACCTGCTACCCTCAGCGAATCTACCACTGTCTGCACCCAGGGCAGATGTGACTCCCAATCTGGGCTGTGGATGACCACATCATCCAGATAGGATGCTGCATAGGGCCGATGCGGCCTCATGGTTTTGTCCGTCATCCTCTGGAAGATTGCAGGGGCCCCATGCAGATCAAACGGCATTCACTTGTATTGGAAGGACCTCTCGGGGGTAGAAAAGGCCATTTTTTCCTTTGCTGACTCTGTTAGGGGGGATCTGCCAGTATCCCTTAGTTAGGTCTAGGGTTGTTATGTAACGGGCACCTCCCAACCTGTCCACATGTTTGCCAACCCATGGCATCGGGTATGCGTCAAACTTAGACACGTCATTCAGCTTCCTGAAATCGTTACAGAACCGGATAGTGCCATCGGGCTTTGGGACCAGCAATATAGGGCTCGACCAGGCGCTGTGGGACTCCTCTATCACGTCTAACTACAACATGGTTTTTATTTCTCTCGCCACCGCCTCTCGTCTAGCCTCAAATATTTGGTAGGGTTTTATATTTACATGGACCCCTGGTTCTTTGATTATGTCATGTTGTAGTACAATGGTCAGTCCGGGTAGGGAAGAGAAAAAGTCTCTATTTTTACTGAAAAATTCCGTAATGACGTTTTGTTGCATCAGTGACAAGGACTCAGTTATGGGGACATCCAGGGTCAGGGGTAACCTGTCCTTTTGGGGAGTGGGCACTGCTAATAAACTCTCTCTGTCCTTCCACGGTTTTAAAAGATTAACATGGTAAATCTGCTCCGGTTTCCTTTTCCCAGTCAGGTAGTTTACTTCTACTCTTTCCCTAATCTCAAAGGGACCCTGCCACTTTGCCAGGAATTTACTTTCAACCATGGGGACTAGCACCAGCACTTTGTCTCTGGGGTTGAAAATTGGGGTTTTGGCACCCCGATTGTACACACTTCTTTGGGCTTCCTGGGCTTGCTCCATATGCTCTTGTACAAGGGCAGGACAGCTGCGATTCAATCCTGCATCAAGGAGACGTGCTCTATGACGCTTCTATATGGGGTGGCCTCTCCTTCCCACGTCTCTTTTGCGACATCTAGCAGCCTCCTGAGATGTCTACGATACAAGAGTTTAAAGGGGGAATACCCCGTAGACTCCTGCGGAACCTCTCATATGGCAAACATGAGGTACGGCAGCAAAAAATCCCAATTTCGCCCATCTTTATCCACAGCCTTTTTTAGCATTCTCTTGAGGATCTTGTTAAACCTTTCCACCAGACCGTCAGTTTGGGGGTGGTAAACAGGGGTACGGAGATGGGAGATTTTGTACAACTTGCATAATTCTCTGGTTACTCTGGACATGAACGGGGTACCCTGATCCGTCAAGATTTCTTTAGGAAAGAGGAATTTCTTGGGCAATCCAATATAGTAATCACAATGATTAAGGTGTGAGTTGAACTTTCCCCATCCCCGCTGTTGAAAAACAAGAAACAAACCCCCTAGACTGAGCGCCCGGATGGTGTGGAGGATTAGTATGGACACACTTACATTGTACCTAAGACACCTGGTGCTGTACCTTATATTTGAATTGGCTTAGACAATAGCACCTTGGTCCCTAGGTGCCCCTTTCTCTGGGGCTACCATATGCGAACATCCGGCTTTTGATTTCTCCCTGGCCACCCTTTGATGCAGATTGTGTTGCTTATATCAGTGAAATACCCTTTTGGGGTTCAATTATACCACCCTTATACCTTGGATGGTCTGACATTGATCCAAATTCATCATCCCCATACCTTGGAGCGCCTCTATCCCTGCTATATCTTTCATTGGAACCTTCATAGCCACTGCTTGGGCAATTGGCTCTGCTCTTGATAAATCCTGTCTTCTTTTTGTTATTACAGACATCTCAAATACAGTATTGAGTGGATGTCTCCCGACTACTATACTATAATTATGAAGTATCTGGTTCCGGATGATTTTCGTGTTTTTAACTTATGACCACCTACCCCTGGGGAAGATATCTACCACCTTAACATTGAAACACGTTGGGTCCTGTTCTGCCTCCTGTGTGAGGCAGTCCAGTGGTCTTTTAATGTCACTGTGATAATTTTTTGTCTGATTAGGCAGTGGGTGCAATCCAGGTTTTCATCTGGCTTGTTCCCTCTTGCTATCCTTGTATTGTATCCATTTCTGGCTTTAATTCTGTGATATGTTTTTGTTGGTTTTTTAAATTATACTAATAAATATTGTTCATTTTAATATATTCTCGCTATCTGAATGAGTTGGTCTTCCCAATTGAAAGTCCCATCTAGGAAGTTTGTTTCTTGTTTTTCAAGATCTCTTTAGGGATCCCCAACCGACTAAACACCTGGACCTGCTCTTTGGCGATAGTCTTAGCAGAGGTATTCCGCAAGGGTATGGCCTCAGGATAGCGGGTTGCATAGTCCAGGATCACCAGGATGTGCTGGTGTCCCCGGGCAGATTTTACTACTGGTCGCACGAGAACCATGCCAATTCACTCAAATGGCACTTCAGTTATGGGAAGTGGGACAAGGAGACTATGAAAATGGGGTGACGGGCCGTCATTTGACACTCAGGGCATGATTCATAGTATTCTTTGATGTCTGCATACAACCCAGGCCGGAAGAATCTCTGGGTTATTCTCTCCCTAGTTTTCTCCATACCCCAATGTCCCTCCATTACATGCCATGGGCCAGATCTAGCACCATTCCTCGGAAGGGTTTGGGAACCACTAGCTGTTCAACTTTGTCCTCCCCACATTTCACCAACTGATACAACAAATTATTTTTAAGCGCCATGTAGGGAAAAGACACCCCCAATTAGGGTCCACAGGTTCGTAATCTATAACCTTCACGTTTTCTCTGGCTCTAAGGAGAGTGATATCCCATAGTTGTTCTGTACAAAAGTCCCCCCCCCTCCGACCTCTAAGTCAGGTACTACATTCAGTTCACTCTCACCGTCAGGGTCAGAGACATTGTCTGGGTCAGTAGTCCCCCGCTGTGAGCTATCTTCCAGCTCCTCTGGCTCCCCAGACAGTACAGGAAAAGGGTCTCCTACCTTCTCGGTCCTGCCACCAGTTTCGTTTCAACTTCCATTAGGCAAAACGGGTCTGACAAGAGGTCCCGTGCTTCCGCAGCAGGGGGAGCTCTTCTCTCCAGACTCCCTGTGCCTTCCCATAACCTCCAAAAATGGGGAAATTCCCTGCCCACTAGGGTGTCATAAAGTAGTGAAGGTACCACCCCCATTGAATGAGTCACACTACCGCAAGGGGTGTCAATCTCAACCACCGCCATCTGGTAGTCACGAGTCTCCTCATGGATGCAAATGACTCTGACAGTGCTAGGGTGTAACCTTGCAGGATCTACACAATTGCTTTTTACCAATGTTATCACACTACCCGAGTCAAGCAGTGCAGTAACTGGTCTCCCATCAACAAAAATCACACATTTGCTTCTCCATGCGACTTGAACATGATGCTGTATATGTGACCTGTGCAAAAAGAGAAAGACGTCTATTCATATAAGTATAATCGCATTGCATGGCTTCATCATTCAGGAGGCAATTGGCAGCAATATGGCCCAATGCATTGCATCGGTAGCACTGTATGTGTTCTATACCCAGCCCTCTCAAGGGTCCCCAAGACCTACCTGGCTTCTTTGGCCAGTCTCCAGGTCTAGAGCCCCAAGTCTCTTTAGCCGTATCAGTCTTATCAAATTTTCCCACGCCCCTGAACCCTGAAACAGTCTTACTGGGTCCGCTGGGCCATCTTTCACTTCTAGATACACTGGAGTGGGGAGCAGATGGGCGTAACAAGTCCTCAGCAGCCGTGTATCTCTCCACGAGGTCCACCAGTTGGCTTGCAGTTTTGGGGTCCCCGTGGCTGACCTATTTCCTCAAAGCAGCAGGGAGCACCCATAGATAGCGGTCCATGACCACGCGTTCCACAATCTGGGGACCTGGCAAAGTCTCCGGCTGTAGCCATTTCCTGGTAAGGTGAACTAGGTCGAACATGTGTGAATGGGGTGGCTTGTCTGTGCGGTAGGTCCACTGATGCACGCGTTGGGCCCGGACTGCCATGGTGAAACCCAGGGATGCAAGTATCTCTGATTTTAGAGTCTCAAAGTCCTGGGCCTTATCTGGTTCCAAATCAAAATAGGCTTTTTGGGGTTTGGCGGTCAAGAATGGTGCTAGCAGTCCTGCCCACTGTTCATTTGGCCATCCTTCACGAAGAGCGACTCTTTCGAAGGATGCCTCCACGTCATCCACAGGTGTCATCTTCTGCATGTGGTATGAGGTGCATACCAGCTTTGGTTCCACTGTCACTGGAGGTGCGGGCCCCTTTTTTAACTCCAGCAGGGCCTCCGTTATCTCTCACTGAGCTGCAGTAGTCTCTTGTAGAGCCGCCTGTTGTGCTGCAGCGGCTTCTGCGACCTGGCGGTTGGTTTCCCGTTGGGCTGCATTGAATTGCAGCAAGGCATTCAACATTTCCTTCATCTCTGAAAGCTGCCTCGCTGAATTCCACCACATGTGGGAGATTAGCTTGTGGGGATCACTTTTCAGAGGAAAATATTCAGCATGGAGGTCAGTTTCTTTAAAATCTGGCAGCTTGCCAGGTTTATTATCACAGGTTTGCAAGATCAAAACACATAAATACAGAAAACAAAAACCTTGACGTCCGGCGCTAAACTGAACAATTGGGTTCCTCTCTATACAGTGTGGGGCTGTCCCCAACACCCACAAAACATAAGCACAGTGCAAACCTTGATCTTTAAGTCCAAATTAGCACACAGAGCTCACTCAGCTTTCTTCCTCTGACATCCAGGATAGAGCTCACCTCTGCTCTCTTCCTGGTAATTAAATGTAGGTGGAGAGTGGTTTGAGTGGACCAGAAAGTCCAGGCCAGAACCAGCTCTGCCACGGTGGCTGGCAAAACCCGGGTCAGACTCTCACTAGTTGCCTCAAAGTGATCGCATGCGAGGCGATAAGTATCGCCCGTCCATTATGGTGTCTCGCATAATGTCACAGGGCTTTTTAAGTATGGGGGTGACTAGAGCATGTTTTAGAGAGTTGGGGAAGATGCCACAAGAGAGGGAGTGATTGATGATGTGATTTAGAGATTGTAGAATAACATCAGAGGGTGACCGTAGCATTTGCAAGGGAACAGGATCCAGGGGACAGGTGGTTGGCAGGACGTTAGCAAGAAGTTTAGCAACTTTGTCTATAGTGGAAGGGTCGAATGAGGGAAGTATTGATTGTACCCGTGGGCATGGAGTGTTAAGTGGAGAAGGTATCTGTGCAGAGGACATCTCATGAATTGTATCAATCTTATGTTTGAAGTGATTGGTGATCACCTGGACAGTGAGTGAGTTAGTGGGTGGAGGCAGTGGAGGACAAAGTAGAGAGTTGAAAGTAGAGGAGAGTTCACTGGGACAGGATGATAAGTTGTTAATGAGAGTGATAAAGTAGGTCTGCTTGGTATATACAATGAAATATCTGTTTGGATGGACTGTCTTTTTAAAAGTTATGTATTCAAACAAAGCTACATCTATTCAGAATCTGAGATCTTATTCTGCAGCCTGTTGGTCTGTGTTATTTACCATGTTGGCTAAAAGTAGGCAACAAAAAGTGATGTTATAACCTTACATCTTTTACTGGAAAGGAAGTTACTATACAACAGGGATGACAAACTCAATTTGATTGTGGGCCTTATCAGCATTATGGTTGTCCTCAAAGGGCTGGTTGTATCTATAAAACTATGTAGGCAGAGTTCAGGAATACATTACGTACAGAGTACAGAGTTCAGCAGTATGTGGTGTTCAGAGTGCAGGGTTTAGGGGTGTGCTACATACAAAGTGCAGGGTTCAGGAGTGCATTACATACAGAGTGCAGAGTTCAGAAATACACTTCAAAGAAAGTTCAGAGTTTAGGAGTGTGCCATGTACAGAGTGCAGGGTTGAGGAGTGTGCTACATACAGAGTGTAGGGTTTAGCGGTGTGCTATGCAGAGAATGCAGGGTTCAGCTCTCTTTCACAGGCTGTCCACATCTCACTTCCACCCCCTCCTCCTTGGCTTCTTCCTATCCCCCACCACTGCACACATCTCTCTTCACAACCTCCCCCCCACAAAAAGCTTCCTTGCATCTCAACTACTCGGCCCAGCTCTAGTACATCCCAGCAGTGTAGACAGCTCTGCCTCTCTCTCACTTGGAGGGAGATCATTGGTTGGCATCTCTCACTGCTGTGAGTGCGTACAGGGCAGGTGGAGGTCTGTGAGAACCACAAGCCACTGAGAGGAAAGCTGTCCTTGTAAACACAGAATGCTTCAGTGTTTAAAAGTGACAGTGGTGAGCAGGGAGCAGAGGGCGAGTACTGCCACGTTCTGGCTGAAAAAGAAACTCTGGGTGCGAGGGCCACATGAAATGGCCTGGCAGGCCTTGTATTTAACACATGTGCTATACAACATTCATTTTAGTTAAGTTCTGTTCTCAAAATCTCCTAACACGTTACATATATATCAACTGATATAATTAAAAACAGCCAGTAATAGCTAGTCACACTCAAGTAGACTTGTTCTGTAATGTTGAGACATTTCCTACTTATCCAACCAGATTGTTCAGCTCTAATGAGAGTCAGGAACATACCAATTTATAGCTGCACAGGTAAATGTTGGGGTATGTGCCTGGCAAGCATTGAAACCTACAACTGGCTACACTATGACCTGGATAACCGAGAACCTTCACAGGCTAGTAAAACCATTTTTTTTATCAACCAGTTTGTAAATATGGTCTGTGTTTTCCACAACCACTAAACTTTCAGAAAACAACTCACAGATGGACTATATTTTATTTTACCCACAAATATAGCACTGAAACCTTTTCCACACCAGGTTTGCAGAATATGTCGACCCAAACACATAACTCCTTGCCCTTCCAGTAGCTTACAGGTTAATGTTCAGACTAAAGTCACATACTAGAGGTAAAGGAGGAACTATTTAACCTACCACGATGAGTTTTGAAAATGAATCCAGAGAAATAGAAGGCAACTCAAACAAAAATAATGATATAAACCCAGGCTGTTTGCATAGGGTGACCCAATGTCCCCGATTTCTGGGGAAGTCCCCGGACTGAGGACACTGTCCCCGGACCAAGACTGTCCCCGGTTTTGTCCCTGGGAGGCAGGGGCGGCATTGTTTAAGGGGGGCGGCGCCGCCCTCTGCAGATCTCACAGGAAGGAGATGACGAGATGTGCAATTAGCTGCCCCGGATCCAGACCAACACCAACACACTGCAGTCCTGAGGAGAACGAATACATCCACCAGGACTGATGAGCTTCCCAGTGCCCGTGGCAAGGCACACCATCCCCGTGCTCCCCTCTGCAGCCACTCATATGCGTGTGCACAGGGTGTGCCCTTTTCACCCCGAGCAAACTAGAGTTATCCAGCTGTAATGTCTGGTGCCGATCCGCTGCCGTCACTAGTAAATACAGAAGCGCAGTATCTGTATAAGTGACAGTGCTCCTCTGCTGGTGGCACAAGCAGCACTCCCTGCCCTGCATATTCCTATGATAGCAGGGCAAGGAGGAGGAAGTACACAGATTTTGGGCGGGGGTCTGTATTGACTTTATTGAAGTTGGGGGGGCTGGGGGGAATTTGTATGCAATATATAAACTCCTGAGCCCAGTACTTTATGTGCTGTGCACTCCTGAGCCCTGCACTTTATGCACTGTGCATTCCTGAGCACTGCACTGTATGCACAGCATACTCCTCAAACCTGCACTGTATGCACAGCACACTCCTTAACCCTGCACTGTATGCTCAGCGTACTCCTCAACGCTGCACTGTACGCACAGCGCACTCCTGAGCCCTGCACTCTATGATCAGCACACTCCGTAACACTGCACTTTATCTGCAGCACACGCCTAAACTCTGTACTTTATGCGCAGCACACTCCTCAACCCTGCACTGTATGCGCAGCACATGCCTCAATCCTGTCACTGTATGCACAGAGCACTCCTGAGCCCTGCACTCTATGCACAGCAAAATCCTTAACCCTGCACTTTATCTGCAGCACACTCCTCAACCCTGAACGTTATGCTCAGCACACTCCTCAACCCTGCACTTTATACGCAGCACACTCCTCAACCCTGCACTGCATGCGCAGCACACTCCTCAACCCTGCACTATATGCACAGTGCACCCCTTAGCCCTGCACTCTTTGCACAACACACTCTTTAACCCTGCATTTTATGTGCAGCACACTCCTCAACCCTGCACTTTATGCACAGCGCACTCCTCAACCCTGCTTATGCGCAGCACACTCCTCAACCCTGCACTGTATGTGCAACACACTCTTGAGCCCTGAACTTTATGCGCAGCACACTCCTGAGCCCTGCATTGTATGCGCAGCACACTCCTGAGCCCTGCACTTTATGTGTAGCACAATCCTCAACCCTGCACTTTATGCACAGCACACTCCTCAACCCTGCACTGTATGCACAGCACACTCCTTAACCCTACACTGTATGCACAGCACACTCCTTAGCCCTGCACTTTATGTGCTGCACACTCCTGAGCTCTGCACTTTATGTGCAGCACAATCCTTAACCCTGCACTTTATACTCAGCACACTCCTCAACCCTGCACTGTATGTGCAGCACACTCCTCAACCTTCCGCCTTGCAGTGTGGGCTGTAATTGGATCTTCAGACCTCCACAACTCCATAGAGTGTGTGACATTATGAAAGACGAGGTGACTGGCTCAGTTAGCCACATAGCCATCAGAGACCCCCACACAGCTCCCAGAGACCTCACACAGTTCCCAGAGACCCCACATAGCCTATAATTTGAGGAAAATATGCTTATAAAATAGTTTACCATTTGACAAAATAAAATGTCCCTGGATTTCATTTTAAAAATCTGGTCACCTTATGTTTGGAGAAATGGATGATTTGTGAGCTGCCTATATTTTCCTCACAAGACTGCTCTACAAACTCTACAGATAACCAAATTAGAAATGTACTTCCCAGTCTCCTGTAACTCACTACTGGCATTTGCTGTACCTGTTTACAGTGCATGTGCTCTGCAGCATCATTTTGGGTCTTGTTGGCCTCAGGAATCCACTGTTAGCCAAACCTAGATATTTACATCCATACCTTCCAACTTTGGCTTTGCAGCATCCTCCTGAGGTAATAAGCAGCGGGAGCCACTGCAGCTACAAAAATTGCTGGTGCAACAGGTTGGACAATCCAAATATCTCTAAATATTTCCCAGTGGACATTATAATGTTTTAATAGTCTCCATAGAACTAGGAAATCAAGGGGTTAATTTAGCTCTACCAGAACACACTATATTGGTCTAGATATATTGGGGAATTTTACTAAAACTGGTGCACTCAGAATCCGGAGCAGCTGTACATGGTAGCCAATCAGCTTCTATCTTGATAATAAAACCTGGAAGCTGACTTGTGCAGAAGATTTTGCACCAAGCAGTTCTAGTAAAAAAAAAAACACTGTATTGCTTGTCAGTGGTTGGTGGATGGGTCTGTGAGTAGACTGCTGCATGCAGCAGACTCCTCCTAGCTAATTATTTGTTTGCAGGTGGGGAAAATAAGTGCAAAGGGGTTGCTGGCAAGCGGCAGCTCTTCAGTGTGGAGAGGTGACAGTGTTCAGTTACTTTTTCTCCTGGCAACACCCTCTCATAGTACTTGTGTAAGGCTTCCCACCTAGCAAGAGGCCACCCAGGTATGGAGACTGGGGAGCACCATGTGAGTATTAGGTTTGGTGACCTGTGTGTCTTGTGATGGAAAGAGGTGGACGTGGTTAAGAGATGTTGGTCTTGAAGACCTATAGCAGCCTGGGATCTATAAGCCAGCTAGCCACGAATGCACATGAAGTAAGTTCCATCTATCTTCTTCTGAAGGAGGTCATTCCCTAGTAGTGCTGTGATCCGTTAGGATCTTTGTGATATTGTTGGCCCCATCAATGCCCCGAGATGCTCCTTGGATGGTCAGAAACAGCTCATAATTTCTAAATGATGCTTAAATCATGGGCAACATTGGTGACTATCAGGCTGTTCATGTCCTTCCTAACACAGCCTAGGAAATAATTACACATTTCATTGTTTCACTGCTCTGCCAAATTAAAGGTGGAGCATTTTGATTTGCTTCATGGTAGTCTTGTTTGTCCATGTCTGTCCTATGTCTTGGCGTCATAACAAACAAACTTTATTCGGTGTGTGGGTGTGCTGATTTGAATTTGTTTATTAAACACACACAAGGGTGTTAATGTAATGAAGGTGATTCATAGTGTTTTTTGACAATGTTCTGCCAAGGACCAGTAAAGACAGAGGATTAGGAGAGTTTGGTCAATAAGGAACCTTAATAAAACTTGTTGGAAGAATAAATAGCACATTTAATTTCTCCACAATTCAGGATTCAATTAAATCATTAAATCACAGGAGAGTATTTCCCCCAAATCACTGGGGAATCTAGTAGGTGCCTAGAGAGTGTGATCAAGATAATGGCGCCTAAACACAAAGCAGGTAATAACGACTTCAATACTGGGCACTTTCACCCCCTTCCTGCCCAGGCCAATTTTCAGCTTTCAACACTGTCACACTTTAAATGACAATTGTGCGGTCATACAACACTGTAGCCATGTGACATTTTTATCATTTTTTGAGATAGTATTATGGTGGTATTTAATCATTGCTGGGTTTTTAATTTTTTGCTAAACAAAAAAAAAAGAAAATTTTGGGGGAAAAAAAAAACCTTTTCCTATGTTCCTGTTATACAATTTTGCACAAAAGTAATTTCTTTTCTTCACTGATGTACATTGATGAGGATGCACTGATGAGGCTGCACTGATAAGGTTGCACTGATGGGCACTGATAAGGTTGTATTGATGGGCACTGATAGGCAGCACTGATATTCTGCACTGATGGGCACTGATAGGCTGCACTGATGGGAACTGATATATCGGGCCGCTGATAAGCCAGTACAACTGGCCCTGATGTACCGAGCCCGGCCAGTGGGGGGGGGGGCATGCAGTGGGGGAGGGGGCTGTGCAGCTTCACAAAGAGTCCATAGAGAAAAAAACGGCTTTCTAATTTACACCCCCGCCGCTCAACAGCTGCTAATAGTTTAGGGAGTTTTGTATTATTATGATTTCCGGGGCCCTTCTCTGATGGTGGAGGAGGAGCAATTTAGGCCAGGACCGATCCTGGGCACCACAGAGGTGGGGGTGCGAAGTGCCAGAGTGCTTCCCTCCCTCCTCCTCTCCTCGTGTGTCCCAGGGCCAGTGTGAGCATACGGCAGCCAGTACACCGGGACTCTGCACTGTCTCCAACACTAGCTGGACTGCCTCCCCCTCCCATCTCTATCACTGGCTGCATGGAGGGAGACCCAGGGTGAGTCATTGTCTTCAGTCGGTTGCAGTGGCGGCTGGTGAAATTTTAGGATGGGGGAGCGCCAGACCCCACCCTTCCTATTTGACCCCTCCCACTTCTCATAAGCCCCACCCCTTATATGTTCCACCCATTGTGTCAGGAGTATACAGAACAGTATCACTAGATAGGGTATACAGCATCGCCAGATAGGAGTATATACAGCATCACCAGATATGGGTATATACAGCATCACCAGATAGGAGTATATACAGCATCACCAGAGGAGTATATACAGCATCACCAGAGGAGTATATACAGCATCACCAGAGGAGTATATGCAGCATCACCAGAGGAGTATATGCAGCATCACCAGAGGTGTGTATATAGCATATCACCACAGGGGTATATACAGTATCATCAGAGGAGTATATAGCATATCACCAGAGGAGTATATAGCATATCACCACAGGGGTATATACAGTATCACTCAGAGGAGTATACAGCATATCACCAGAGGAGTATATAGCATATCACCAGAAGAGTATATAGCATATCACCACAGGGGTATATACAGTATCGCTCAGAGGAGTATATAGCATATCACCACAGGGGTATATACAGTATCGCTCAGAGGAGTATATAGCATATCACCACAGGGGTATATACAGTATCATCAGAGGAGTATATAGCATATCACCAGAGGAGTATATAGCATATCACCACAGGGGTATATACAGTATCACTCAGAGGAGTATATAGCATATCACC
>BLSH010283458.1:1064777-1099158 GCA_018402905.1 Glandirana rugosa
GTACCCCCCCCCCCATCTACCTACGACTATGGGAAGACCAGGGTATCAGCATCCATCTACCCCCCCCCCCATGGCACTGACATTTGTCCCCCCCCCCCAGGGCAGTCGGGACATCAAAGGCCAGCACTTGCCCCATCTAGGAGTAGCAGGCAGCAAGCAGAGTCCGGCGAGCGTGGAGCATGCTGTGTGTGCTCCGGCGGCATCCCCCTCCTCCTCTGTGAAAGGCGTCCAATAGGATTGCCTGTCTTCTCCGTTAATCGGGAAACTGGTAACATATCGGCGCTTCCTTATTGGCGGAGAGCGGCTTAGTGTTAGAAAAAGATTAATTTGCCTTTCTAAGGGCTTGTGGCAGCACGCTTTGTGCCACAAGCCACATTTTATTGAAGCCTATTAGAGCCTACGGCTCTAATGAGATGCTTCATAGACACCTCCCACCACGGTAATTCATGCGGCCGGCGCCTCAGAGGGGCAGGCCGCATAAATGGGGGGGTAGTCACGGGCGGCCATGTATCGATTCATGCTATGCCTGAATCTATGCATGGCATAGAGGGGGTGGTGAGGACGGGGGGGCTCCCGTGCGCCCTAATGGACGGCCCGCTCTTGGTCAGTTGTGTACTGGAGGATGGAATATGGCATCCTCAGCATCCGTTTACATATGCGGGGTATGAGCTGTCCCTGCTCTAGGAGGTGTTCTATTGCATGATAGATTGTATATAGGATACACAGCCGCTGTCCTTTCCTGTGCCACAGTAGTCCATCTTCTAGATGTTATGTACTAATGGGCCCCAAAAACAAAATTTTCCTGTGGGACTTTAAATGAGACAAGTAAGGGGGCCAACAAAGATGATGGTATAATGGTAAAAAATAATGACATGGTTTATTGGACATGAGTAAAAGTAAAAACATGGCAGCCCAGCCAGTACAATGACATGAGATCACTTTGCTAAAAAAACAGTCATATAAATGGGTGTAATGAATACGTAGGTAATACAAGCATATAACACTCTATGCATTTCACAAGCAACATCTCGCTTCTTCAGGAGTACGTCATCTATACGATATATCTATAAAACAAAGTACCGTACATGTTGAAGATACGCATCATCAAAAAACCATACATCTCTCTTAGTAAGCGCGGGTCCAAATAGCACCCCAAACTCACTAGTCTGCGAAGCCGAGGTTCGAAGCAATGATTCCGCGGAGAGCGGCCAGCAGAATGCGTCTAGCCCGGGAGCTGAAGGGGCGGAGCCAACAGTAAACCACCAGGGGAGCACTTGGGGGACGGGAATGGCTGTAAAGTAAGTGATTTCACTCATGTCACACAACATCAGGGTAGGCAACTGCAATGTAATTGTATAAGGGAGTAATTATGAGTATAATGCGTAAATATTGCTATACCTAGCTAATAAACAGCAGTGGGTATACAATGAGGGTCGATGCATATTGCAGAGCAAATACACAGTGCTGTGGACATGAGAGTGGAGAAGAGAAGTAGGAATAGCAAGGAAGTGCATAGGTAGGTGAGATGGGAAATAAGGAATAAAAGGAATAGTAACAGCGACAACCTAGGACAGATAAAAGGCAGACACTGGATCGTCAGACTGGACAGTGGGCACTGGATCATCAGACTGGACAGTGGGCACTGGATCATCAGACTGGATATAGGGCACCGGATCGTCAGACTGGACAGCGAGCACCGGATCAGCAGGCTGGACAGCGGGCACCGGATCAGCAGGCTGGACAGCGGGCACATGATCAGCAGGCTGGACAGCGGGCACTGGATCATCAGACTGGACAGTGGGCACTGGATCATCAGACTGGATATCGGGCACCGGATCGTCAGACTGGACAGCGGGCACCAGATCGTCAGACTAGACAGCGGGCACCGGATCGTCAGACTGGACAGCGGGCACCGGATTGTCAGACTGGATAACGGGCACTGGATCGTCAGACTGGACAGCGGGCACTGGAACATCAGACTGGACAACGGGCACCGGATCAGCAGGCTGGACAGCGGGCACATGATCAGCAGGCTGGACAGTGGGCACAGGATCATCAGACAGGGCAGCAGGCACCAGATCATCAGACTGGTCAATGGACACCGGATCATCAGACTGGACAGTGGGCACCGGGTCATCAGACTGGACAACGGGCATCGGAACATCAGACTGGACAGCGGGCACCAGATCGTCAGACTGGACAGCGGGCACTGGATCGACGGACTGGAGAGTGGGCACTGGATCGTCAGACTGGACAGTGGGCACTGAATCATTGGACTGGACAGTGGGCACTGGATCATCAGACTGGACAGTGGGCACTGGATTGTCAGACTGGACAGTGGGCACTGGATCATCAGACTGGACAGTGGGCACTGGATCGTCAGACTGGACAGTGGGCACTGGATCGTCAGACTGGACAGCGGGCACCAGATCGGCAGACTGGACAGCGGGCACCGGATCGTCAGACTGGACAGCAGGCACCGGACCGTCAGACTGGACAATGGGCACTGGATCGTCAGACTGGACAGCAGGCACTGGAACATCAGACTGGACAGAGGGCACTGGATCGTCAGACTGGAGCAATTTGGCTGGTGTGCAGGCTGGCTTGAGTAGATTGGCTGGAGTGGAGGCATACCGGAACAGATCAGCTGGAGTAGAGATGGGCTTGAGCAGGTTGGCTGGTGTGGAGGCAGACTGGGATAAATTGGCTGGTGTGAGGGTAAACTGGAGCAGATTGAAACAGATTGGTGGGTGTAGAGGCAGACTGGGACAGAGCGGTTGGTGTAGAGACAGTATTGGATACAGGCTGGATAGTGCAGGTTGGGAAAAACTTCAGTTTCTTCTTAGATTTTACCACTGGAGTTCTGTAAGTGACTGCAGGGCTGTAAGTAGGGGGTGCAGCTGATGGAAGAGTATGGCTGGAGTATGGTAAGAAAGGAGTAGACAATAAGGAGGATTTTTGTGGAATTGTTGCAGGCAGCGGAGAAGAGGTTGGTGGGTAAAGGCAGGGTAGGTACAGCAGGTGGAGATGGGGTACTGATATTTGGTAGGTAGCAAAGTATATTGGGCTGTGGTTGCTGTAGTTGAAAGAGGAAAAGAACCTTGAGCAGGTAGGTCTCTGTTGGCAGGAATGGGTTGGTGCAAGCTGACTGGGGCTGAATACAATATATCTGACCATGCCTGTAGTAAAGGTACAAAATTTGGTGTACATACAGCCTGTCTGACAAGAGCCTGCACTGCGTTAATGCACTCTATTAACACCTGTCGAGGGCATGCTGAATAATGCTCAAAGAAATAAGCTGAGTCACCTTCGGGTAACCATATCAGCGATTCTACCTGAGCTTTGCTGAAAGGAGGGGAAAAATCATCACTGCCCTTAGGAATGCTGGACAAAGCCAACTCTGCACACACCTGAATCAAAGGCTGAACATCACTAAACAACATACTGCCTTGATCAAGTAGAACATGAGCCAGACGCATACATTCCAAAAGTCACTAGTCCACTCCTCCACATTTGGCAGCAATATTCACGATCCTCTGTTACCAGCAGAGAAAAATAAACAACCTCCTCCGGATGCATGTTGCCACCAAAAGCAAGATGGCTTCCCTGTGCAGTCACTTCTGGTCAGGACTGGCCTTGGCGTTATGTCAGCAACTGATGCGAACAGAAATGTGTGAACGGCACAGAGAATACCAGACACAAGTGTAAGTGAATAAGGTGATTTATTAAAAAGATAAATGGTGATCCAAATGCACATCTAATATAACAAACAGTGTAACCAACAAATAACAGAAATAGTAAAAACTGCCTAAATAGTTAAAGGGAAATGTCCAAACTGTAAACGAAGCCAGGCCAGGGTCATACATGGGAGATTAGTAGAGGGGGCAGGGAGCAGGACAGGACAGGAACAGGGAGAAGATGCTGGGGAACGCTGGGGGAAGATCAGGCTGCAGACAGGGGTCTCAGAGCAGATTCAGGATACAGGATTCAGAATTCAAGATTTAGGATTCAAGATTCAGGGTTTGGGATTTGGGATACAGAGGCACATATAGACGAACGCCAAGGCACTAACCACATGGAAGACAGAGTTTAAATATCCTTCCTGTAACGAGCATCAGGTGGTGACTCCTGAGCCTCTGATTGCTGGGAGACACCCACTGGTGGACACTGCAGCCCATGGATGCAGGAGCCATCAATAGGTAAGCCCTTACTGACACTCGCTGGTGGATACTGTAACTGCAGCCTGTCGACCCCTGAGCCACAGCGCCACCAGCAGGAGGGTATATTCCTGACACTTAGTCTCTCAGCTGTCTGGGTGCTCAGAACTCAGCAGCAGGTCTGCCCACTCTGGTTCCTGTCCTGCTCTCTCTCCTCTGTCACTCATAAGCCCAGGAAACGTATCTTCTCCCCTTACCCATTATCTATATCAGTGATTGTTAACTTGTGATTTGCCCAACTTTTGCTGCTCATCAGCTATCCTTAGGCCTCATGCACACAGGATGTTAAAAACATTTCTAAAAACGTCAGTAGCTTTGTAGTGAGTTTTTCAGCGTTATTGCACTAGCATTTTTGAGCGTTTTTCAGCAGCAGCGTTTTTGAGCTTTTTTTTTTCAATGGATCAAAAACGTCCAAAAAAGTTGGTGAGCCGCGTTTTTGCTAGTTTTTGAGCGTTTGGGCGTTTTTACAGCTAAAAAACATCTCTCAGGACCCACTAGTCTTGGGTTTTTTTATAGCTCAAAAACGCCCCAGTCAAAAACAGTTGATAACAGCCTATGTGTGCATGGACACATAGGATAACATGATGAGGAGATAATTGACTGTAGGAAAAAATGTCTGAAGCTAAAAACAGCAGCTGTAAAAACGTCCAAAAATGTTCTGTGTGCATGAGGCCTTATTGTTTGTGTATTTTATGTGTGGCCCAAGACAAATCCTCTTCTTCCAATGTGGCCAACTTAATATAAAGGGACTAATGGGCTACCCATCTTCTTTTCAAATGATAAAATACCACAGTACACTGTGATTGTTATGGTCAGTTTATGTGCATCCTCAATCCTTGGGAGAAGTGCCCAACATCTTCAACTAGTCACTTGGACATTTCTCCGCCATAACTCATGATATGCTGTTTTTGTATGTTTATGCTTGGGAATGTGTTCACATTACTGACTTACATATTTTACATACATTTCTGTGATCAAGTCGGAAGTGACGAAACGCGTCAGCAGCGTGGCCACACGGCGACCCGAGGCGGAGTAAGTTACTGGCAGCCTGGAGGTGGAGGAGTGAGTAGGAGCGAGACGTGCCACAGCTGACCAGTATACTAATGTTCAGATCGTACACAAACGACTACTTTGAGCATCTTAAATGTAAGCACATTATTTGTTTAATAAAAGGAAAATTGTTTAAAGTGATACACTATGAAGGCTTTTTTTGATTTGCTCCTCACAGTTATCTGAGCTGGAGAGCAGCGGGATTTGAAGTGTTTACTCTCTGGACGCAAGCTGGGAAATCCCTTTGACAAAATTGTGATTGACACAAGCTGTTTTGGCTCCATAAAATCGGGCTGTCTAAACTAGGAGAGCAACAACTTCTATGCTGTGTTTCCTGTGGATGATTTATAAGGGCTGTTTGAATACATGGTTCTGGTGAGCCTCCATTTTTAATAACACGTGGTGGACAGAGGTGGAGGATGTATTAGAAGACAGCAAGTCACTTTATGGCACCTTGAAAAGGACTGTTTTGTAGCACCAGCACTTTACTTATGTTATTTTATGTCACATGCCACACTAAGCATATTTTGCATCATTCACTATTAAGCGCTGCTAACACTAATTTTATATGTGGATATTAGTGAATTTTATGTATTTTCTTATTTGTATAGCAGCAGCTGATATATTATAGTAATATAGTATTATATATTATGATACATACTTTTTACTATTCACTGTATTATTTAGGCTTAAGGTTATAACACTTAAGTTACTTGATTTTTTTTTTTTTTAGCGCGGTATTTTACTTTGTATTTTTAATATTTTGTATTTCACTATTTCCCTTTGTGAAAAAAGGAAAATTAAGAATGGTGATAAAAAACTGTTGTCAGATTTTCATAACTGTTTGATGATGTTTAGCAAAGTATATAGCTATAGCATTATGGACACCCACCTAATATTGAGTAGGTCGGTCTTGACCACTGCAGATCAGGAACATCCCACAAGAGCTGCAGTTTTGGAGTTTCCGTGACCCATTAATTTAGCCATTACAATTTGGCCCTTGTCAAAGTCACTCAAACCCTTAAAGTGGTAGTAAACTCAATTTTACCACTTGTGTCTACAGGTAAGCCTATAATAAGGCTTACCTGCAGGTACTATGAATATCTCCTAAACTTTCACTGCTTAGGAGATATTCAGAGAGTATGCAGCCGGTGATGTCTCCGGCTGCATGCGCTCTGAAGGCCTGGCATACAGTGCCCGACCTTCAGAGCCTGTGCCGAAAACGGCGAGTCCCACGCACATGCCTTCTTCTTACCACTGACTACCAATGTAAGTAGACACTGAACTGGCTACCATTCACTGACAGAAGTAGAGTCATTCTTCTTGCCATCAACTACCAATGTAAGTAGGCACTAGATAAACCATCATTGTAAGGAGGCATTTTTACTGCCACTAACCAACAACTAGTAATGGACTCGGGCATGTTCAGATCGAACCCGCCTGGAAGCCGTCACTGCACATCACCAATCATAGGCAGTGAGGCATTTACCAACCAGCAGCTGCACATCCACATGCTGCCTAGGCAGGGACTGATGTGAAAGCACTATATGCAGTACATACTGTATGTACAGTAAACTGCTGCGTACATTTTTGCTGCTATATAAGTACCCCAAATAAATAAAATAACATGGTATTTACTTTGATCACCAAGATAACTAGGGTATTAACACTGACCACCAATGTAATGGAAATATATACGCTGTCCACTAACGAAATGGAGGCTTTTACCTAATTTTAACAGGGGAATTTACTCTTAACCCCATTGTATCCAAGGTGCTAACACTGCTTACCAGAGTAATGGAGACATTTTCTCTCACCATCAACATGACTGAGACTCTTACACAGGTCATCAATGCAAAGGGGATATTTACCTCAACCATAAATGTAAAGGGTTTTTAATTAGGGGTTCTTCTCAATTGCACTGGTCACCAAAGTACATGAAGGTTTTACTATGTAGGCTGTCCACTAACCATTAGCGTAAAAGAGCCACCACTGAGCACCAGTGAGCATGAGGTATAAATAGGTGACAATATGGGGGTGTAGCGCCCCCAAAGAATAGGTGTTTTTTTTTTCTACCGGGGTTCTCTAGGTAAGGAAAAATGTAGTCAGGCCTTAGTGTAAAGTCAGGCCTGATTGTTGTGATCTGGGCTGGGAGGAGTGGTTCAGGGAGAATTGAGTGGACTTGACAGATGAGGTTGCCAGAAGCTCCCACTTCTTTCTAGAAACCTGGGGAAGGTTTCTAGTCAGAGAGCTGGGAGATAAGTGGAGCAATCTGGAGTATTCTAGGGAGCCCCGACCAATCTTTAAGCAGGATTGGCAGGAGGCAGGCCTCCTTAAATACTCTGATTCAGCCCAATCTGGAAGAGAAGTGCCTGGTGGAAGTCTGGAGATGTAGCAGAGGTGCTGTGGAGGCCCTTACCCAGGAGGTTGCCCCAGTCTGGGGAGTGTGACCTTGGGGCCTGGAGGTTCGGGTGCAGCCAGGAAGGTGGTGATTCCTGGAGTCGCACAGGGAACAGGATAACGGCAGAAGTGCTACACAGTGAGAGACTTTAAAGTGATCCACCAGTTTGGTGAGTGATGGTCCCTGGGAAACGCAAGAGAAAGTGCTGGAGCAGGCTGGGAGAAAAATAGTGGACAGTCTGTGGAAGTCTTGGGAGTCAATTCAGAAAAAGGAGAGTCACTGAGGAAAAGCAGGTCGGTGGGACCTGGAAGAGAGATGGGCTGGGAGTTGTAGTCCATCAATGGCCCGGCTAGCACTCAAGTACTTTTTGCTACACATTCAGGAGCTCGTGATCTCTGGCCTGTAATGGATGTTTCGGAGGTTCTGCTGAGAGTAGGCCTCGCCATGTGCTAGCCGTGGTGAAGAGAAAGGAAGGGAGAAGCTTGATAAATTTCCTTTCAAGCTGAAAGCTAAGTGCAGTGCTGGAGAAAAGTAATGGAGTGAGAATTTACTAAGTTCAGTGCTGGAGAGAGAATTATAGGAGAAAAGGTCAGCAAGATGAGTGCTTGAGAGTTGTGAGAAGTAACAGTCTGCAGGGAAGTGCGCAAATACAGGAGTGTATATGGACTTCATGTAATATAATTCTTTGGGCATCCCACAGTCATCCCTTATCCCCATGAGTAACATCACACCTCACTCCTTCGCTGCTTCCTCTGCTCCAGTGATGGATCAAGACCATATTCTCTTTTCCTCCACTGAAGGAGTGGCGATTTGCATATGAATGAGCCCAATGCAACAGGGGCAGGAGTGACTACAGAAAGATGCCCAATGAGTAGGGAGAACTATGACAGATGAAAGTAAATACACCAATCCATCCTGCGCAATCCAGGACTGTTGGGAGGTATGGCTCAGTGTTTCTTCACACTTTTTCAGTCAAGGCACCCATTAAAATTATGCACAATCTCAAAGGCACCCTCCAAAATTATGGACAGTCTTGAAGCACCCTTTAAAATTATGGATAGTCTCGGGGCACCCCATCCTAAAATGTAAAAACTATTCTAATAGTCTTACATAATGCAGCAACATGCACATGCGTTGGAGTCCCAACGTTAGAGGTGCAAACTGGTATTGACTAGTATTCCAATGTTTCTCTTCTTCCTCAGTTTTTCTCCATCACTCAGCCAATATGACCCCAAAGCTGATGGAGAGATGCAGGGGAGGGTCAAACAAGGATGCTATACAGACGACTGACATCCTCCTTAGCAACTGATGATGTCATTGGTCGTTGGAGGTTGTCAGCCAGAAGATCTTAATGCTGCACAACAGCAGTGGCCCGTCCATATGGGGCGCAAGGGCGCCACCCCTCTAATCCATACGCCCGGCCCCTAATCTACACGCAGGGTGCCAGATGCATGGATTCCAATGGGGTTTGTTTTTTGTTCTAGAGTCACATGATTAGAGCCGGAGGAGGAGGGAGGAGACACAGGGGAAGCCGCGCCGCCGAGGAAGGAGGAGACGCAGGCTGAAGCCGCCGCCTGTGACCTAGATGGGGTTAGTTTGGGGCTGGTGACCGACTGACCGACCAGGGGGGAGTGTCGGGAGACCCGACGGCGGGTTGGGGTGGGGGGTGGGGGGTTAGGTGGCGGTGGACAATTTTTGGGCAATTTAAAGGCATTCTGCCAAGGCACTCCTGCAGAAACCTCAATGCACCCCAGGGTTGAAACAGGCTGCCCTCGACACAAGCTCTTATTGTGCTTTAATCCTCTTTAAAAAGGAATATATGAGGGCTTGAGATCCAGTACACTTAGCATAAAACCTAGGACCTGTGGCCTTGAAGCTAGGAGCTAGCAGCAGCCTGCATCCTCCTGTAGAATCCTAGAGAGCAATGTAAAATTACCTCCGTGGGGAAGTGCACACTGCTACAAAAGTTCCCACAGGGTACATTGATAAAAGTTGCAAAATAAATATCCTTACATGACCAACTTATGTTACAGTTCTAATTATGCAAAGGGGCCTCATGGTGTCCATTTTTTTTTCCATAAGCAAGAAAACAAAAAAAAAATGTCTGGAGAAATGTGAAGTGTTTGACGTGAGCAGAGAACAGAGCTCATTGTATCCACCCATCATGTTCTTGTTTTCCTTTCGTTCCCTTTTTTTTACGCCCACACGATCCATTAACCATACCAACTGCCATACATCGGTCCATTGTGGCGTCCACCCACATACGAGATGTGGGTGCACATAATATAGTCTTCCTGCCTGGTTTTGCATTACCTGATGGTACTAAGTGGTAACTGTAAAGGTGGTGGCCCCGTAGGCGGTATTTCAATATACAATCACCCGTGTTTCGTAGCAAAAGCCAAGTCTGGATTTAATGTCTTTCAATCTACACAAAATATGTGACATTATTTCACCAATCTGACTTATGCGGTTGTTTTCCCAGCATGCACTGTCAGGTAACAGTGTCCCTTCAAAGACATGAATGCCCAAAGTAAGGCAGATCAAATGCATAAATAGTAACAAAATAACTCTGGGAATAAAAACACAAACGTACATGGGGCAAAAATATACCAGGCGCTTCCCAGTTGAAAATCTGAATAGAAAATCAATTCAAAGTTATTGAAAATAATTGCAACTTATGCAATTAAAGATGAACTCCAGGCAAAAACCTAAAGTGATATTAAAGTCTTTTTTTTTTTTTTTGTTTAAAATTAACAAACATGTTATACTTACCTGCTCTGTGCAGTTGGTTTTGCACAAAGCGGCCCAGATCCTCCTCTTCTTGGGTCCCCCGCCAGCGCTCCTGGCCCCTCCCTCCTGCCGAGTGCCCCCACAGCAAACAGCTTGCTATGGGGGCGCCCGAGCCAAGCCGCTGTTCTGTGTGTCCATTCAGACACGCAGCCGTGTCTCGGCCCCGTCCTTTTTTCACTCCTCATTTGCTCATTGACGTTGATTGACAGCAGGGTGAGCCAATAGCGCTCGCTGCTGTCTCAGCCAATGAGGGAGAGTCCCTGAACAGCCAAGTTTCTCGTGCAACATCGCTGGTTCAAGATGGGGCTCAGATACGTATTGGGGGCTGCTACACACTGAAAGTTTTTATCTTAATGCATAGAATGCATTAACTGCTTTCCGACCGCCTCGCGTACATTTAGTGCTGAAGAGTGGCAGCATAGTATGAATCACCGTATATAAACGGAGATTTGTGCAGCCGCAGCTAGCGGGTGCACATCGCCGGTGGCACGCTCTCGTGCCCGCTGCATGCTGCATGAGTGTGGCCACGGGTCGGGTGGACTCAATGTCTGCCAGCAACCCGCGATCGCCTACTACAGAGGAAGAACCTGGAACCATTCTGTCAGGCGGCATGACAAGGATATACTGATCCCTGTCATCGGGATCAGTTAGATCTGTCATGCCCCTGCCAGCTCAGCCCCCACACAGTTAGAACACGCTGAGGGAACACATTTAGACCTTTGATAAAAAAAAAACAAAAAAAAAAACCTTTGATCACGCCCTTAGTGTTAACCCCTTCTCTGCCAGTGACATTTATACAGTAATCAGTGGCTAATCGCCGTATAAATGTCAACGGTCCCAAAAAAGTGTCAAAAGAGTTCCGATCTGTCCGGTGCAATACTGTAGTCCCGATAAAAATCATAGATCCCCGCCATTTGTAGACATGATAACTTTTGCGCAAACAAATTAATAAACACTTATTGCAATTGTATTCCTCTACATATTTTTGGTAAATACATTTTGGCCTAAACTGATGAACTAATAATTTTTCAATTTTTTTTGGATATGTATTATAGCAAAAAGTAAAAAATATTGTTTTTATTTCAAAATTGTCGCTCTTTTTTTGTTTATAGCGCAAAAAAATAAAAACCGCAGAGGTGAACAAACCACCAAAAGAAAGCTCTGTTTGTGGGGAAAAAAAGGACATACATTTTGTTTGGGTACAACGTCGCACGACCGCGCAATTGTCAGTTAAAGCAACGCAGTGCCGAATCACAAAAAGTGCTCTGGTCAGGAAGGGGGTAAATCCATCTGGGGCTGAAGTGGTTAAGATAAAAAAAACCTTCTGCCTTTAGAACCCCTTTAAAAATACACAGATGCCATTCATACATGGGAGCTGTTTTACTTTTGTGTTTTTGTGTCTATCCAGTTACGAGATTACAAAGCTCTACCCCACAATACAGCATTGTCTGGCAGGTCAGGTGATCTGCTTTTTCTCTGCTGCAGTTCACTAATATTTATAGGTCTTGCCCCTCCCCCAGTCTGTGACTGGACAGTGAAAATAGAAGCAGCTCATGAATAAGTGTAAACAGGAATCTGACCGCGCTAGTGATACTAAAAATCAAATATGTGAACAGCTGCACCACACAAGTGAGATATTATCACCTAAATAGTTAAATTATACAAATTGTGAATAAGCTCACCTCTCTGTCACTCTGCTCTCTCCTCATATCAGTATGCTTTATGCTAGCACATGGCTACACCACAACAAGATGGTATGTTGTGCTGCTTCTCCCTCTCCCAGGTTGAGCTTTGTTATACAAGGGGTTACAAAAAGCTGATACCAAGTCAAATTCAGGTACTTATATGTTTGTATTAAAAAAAAAAAAAAAAGAATAATGTATTAATAAGTAGAGAGCTGCATTTTTGTGTCTTTGATTTTTGCAGGGGATTCCGATTTAATGAACCAGAAAACTTGAAAAAAAAAAAATCTTCTTGCAAATTATGCAAAGTATGCATTGTGTCCTAGCACATCATGAAAGACTTACCTGAAAATGAAGCCCTTCAGCGGCACGCAGTCACGGCTGGACAGGGCTTCCATCTTCACACAGTCTTCTTTACGGGTTCGCTGGCAGCTGCTGTTTGACTGGCCAAGTTGCGATGTTTTCACTCCCACGTATGTGCTTGGGAGTCACGGCCGTGGCACGGCTTTCTCTATGGACAGCATGCTGTCCCTTGAGAGCGCAGTGTGCATGTACCGGTGTCATGACCAGTGCGGCTAAAATAAATGTCTCCTAAGCGGTGCACATGTAGGAGATATTTACTGTACCTACAGGTAAGCTTTATTATAAAAAAAAATAAAAAGCCTTTAATACCACTTTAACCTCAAAATCATGTACCTGTACCTTATTTTGCGTCAAGTGGTTGTACTGGAGTGATGCCTGCAGCTGCACTCATCATCGTGGAACCAATTTTTAGAGCAGACGGTCGGCTTTCTTGTGATAATGATCGATGCGACTAATCAGCAGGGCCGTCTTTAAGGCAGGGCAAAAGGGGCAGCTGCCCTGGGCCCTGTCATTGTTGTGGGGCCCAAAGCAACTGCCTTATACTTGCCAACTATCCTGGTTTAAATTCCCTTGTCCCTTGAAATTTTAGTCCTGTGCTGTACTGCCCAGCTCTGCCCTATTGTTGTGTACAGATGACTCACCTGCAGACCCTGTGTTTACATGTAAATAACTGTCATTGATATGTAAATAGTGGCGGCCGGCTGCATTGATATGTAAATAGAGGCGGAATTCATATGTATATCATGCCCCCATGAGGTCATATTCACCATCACCTCTGCTGAATGCTTACCACTGGGGAGACAAAGGGGGCATGCTTGAAAGTCCTGCCTACAACGGTGGTCATTAAGCCTAACATCAACCTGATTTGCAAAGGTAAATAAATTGGTGGGGGGGAGGGGGGGTAGTGTCGGTTGTGCAGAGGCAGGCAGAGAAGAAATTACAGTTTGGGGTGCACAGGTGAGCAAGGAGGGGATGCATAGAGGTAAGGAAGATGAGCAGAGGAGGCAGGTAGAGTTAAAGGGGGGTTGGAGTGGAGAGGATGGAGGAGGTTTGGGGTGCAGAGGTTTTAGGAGGCAAAGGTGTACTGACAGTGTGGATAAAGATGTAAGTCGCATGTAAGGCAGCCCATTCATTTCAATGCTCTATGCGCTAGAAATGCGGAAGAAATCACACGGTGCCTTAGCACATGTCAGCAGATGTGTGAGGATATCATTAGCAATTGATGGCAATGCTGTGTTTCTGCTAAAGGACAGTACGTTTCTATGGTGTCAGGAAAGCGATTTCGCGTTCACGACACACACAAATGTGAACGCAGGCTAAATGTCTCAATTATATTAATGGTCAGTGTAAATCTTCTCATTACATTGGGGCTTGGTGTAGAATCCTTTCATTCACACTAGTGACCAGTGTGAAGGTCCCCCTTAAATTGGTGATCAGTGTAAATCCCTCCTTACATTGGTGGTTACTGAATGCTTCTATTACATTAGTGGTCAGTGTAAATCCCCATTACATTAGTGGTCAGTGTAAATCCCCATTACATTAGTGGTCAGTGTAAATCCCCATTACATTAGTGGTCAGTGTAAATCCCCATTACAATGGCTCTGTCTTTTGGTGAGGCTGGAGATTTTGAAAGAAATTCCTAAGAAATGTAAGCTGCTCTCCTTGCTTCTCATTGCTCTTAGAAGTCAATTAGCTTTCCTATGATCGTATTAAACTGAAATATGAGTTTTGGGTAGAGATCGCCTTTAATGAGGATCTCCATTCACAATGAACATTAAATAATTACAATGAGAGAAAGAAAATTGTGAAATATTACACACCCCCCTTCCTTTATTCCTAGGTATAATCTGATCTGCATTGTGCCTGTAAAACCTTAACCTGATGTCAAAGTTCCTTTTAACTGACCTATCCAGTTTAACGATTTTATCAACAAAGTGAAGCTGTATACAGACTGGGTCTGCTGTTGTCATGGTTACAAAAAAGGACATATTTTAGACAAAGTAAGAAAATCATAGCTGGCAAATCAAAATCAAAGCAAACCTGACATCCAACTAAAGATAATAAACTCAAGACAGAGGAGCACCGCGGTGTGCCAGATTGTACTTTTCCGTCTTGTATTTCCCAGTAAACAGCAATATAGGAGAATGGCACCCTCCACCTTCCCCACCTGGAAGCACAGGTTGCTAGCAACACCTAAGTCAGTATATGCCCTGGAATTAGTAGACAATACAATAGCACTGGTAGCGCTGACACAGCACCTAAAGGCCCCACCTGGCATCACTTTCTTGCAGGAGGTACCTTAGTCATCTTTAACTTAAGGCGACCAGATTTTTAAAATTAAATCCGGGGACATTTTTTTTCTTAGCAAATGGTAAACTATTTTATAAGCATATTCTCCTCAAATTATGAGCTATGCGGGGTCTCTGGGAGCTGTGTGACATCTCTGGGAGCTGTGTGGGGTCTCTGGGAGCTGTGTGACATCACTGGGAGCTCTGTGGGGTCTCTGGGAGCTGTGTGACATCTCTGGGAGCTGTGTGGGGTCTCTGGGAGCTGTGTGGGGTCTCTGGTGGCTATGTGGCTAACTGAGCCAGTCACAGAAAAAAAATGCCCAGCAGGGATGGTGTTACGTTAACCCCAGCACATACCAGGCAGACTCAACCCCTTTAAGTGCACATAATACACTTGTGGGGGGTTAGCTCAAGGGGGATCACCTTCCCTGGGAAAAAAGGAAGTCCAAATGGCAGGTTTTCTTAAAAGCTGAATTGTAGCCAGTTTTATTTTAAAAGGTTGCATGAAAATAAAACAAAGAAAACAGAGACGAAATCCTTGCCATCCAGGCTCTTACTAAACATCTTCAGTTTCCCTAACTGAACGGTGAAGGGCTTCTCCCAGTCACCCACAAAACAAAGACAATGCAAACCTTTTTCTTCAGTCATAAAGCAAACTGCAGTTCAACCTCTCTCAGGTTTGATGGATCCTGAGCAGGGTTGCCAACCGTCAGTAAATTTACTGACAGTTTGTAAAAATCAGTGATTTTTACAACTGTCTATAAATATCAGGGTCTGATAATTTGTCATGATGTGCTGACTTTTTAAGTGTAAACCATGTAAATTACTTGATATCGGTATTGTCAGTGTTTCCATGTTGTGTTTAAATATCAATTGTCTTCGTTTTTAATAGGAGTTCTATTATTTTTCAAGTTGTCAGTAAAAAATGTGCTCCGCCTGTAAATTTTCCATGTTTTGCCAGTAAAAAATGCTGCGGGAGGTTGGCAACACTGATCCTGAGTCCCAGGCCAGAGCAATAATCTGTTCCAGACCAGCTTCCTTTATACCACCTGGTGGTAAACAAGTGGACCGCAAAATCTGGTCCAGAACCAACCCTGCCAAGGTGGCTGGTAAAACCCGGACCGGATTCAACCTTAGTTTCCTGCAAATGAACGCATGTGAGGTGAAGCATAACGTCTATCGATCACCACGCCTTTCATGTTGTCACACACTCTATGGAGTTGTGGGGGTTTGAAGATCACATTACAGCCCACCCTGCAAGCTTTAGGCAGGAGGTTGAGGAGTGCGCTGCGCATACAGTGCAGGGTTGAGGAGTGTGCTACGCATAAAGTGCAGGGTTGAGGATTGTGCTGCTCAGGAGTGCACTGCATATACAGTGCAGGGTTGAGGAGTGTGCTGCACATAAAGTGCAGGGCTCAGGAGGGTGCTGCACATACAGTACAAGGTTGAGAATTGTGCTGTGAATACAGTGCAAGGTTAAGGAGTGTGCTGTGCATACAGTGCAGGTTTGAGGAGTGTGCTGTGCATACAGCGCAGGGTTGAGGAGTGTGCTGCGCATACAGCGCAGGTTTGAGGAGTGTGCTGCACATAAAGTGCAGGGTTGAGGAGTGTGCTGCACATAAAGTGCAGGGTTGAGGAGTGTGCTGCGCAGAAAGTGCAGGGTTAAGGAGTGTGCTGTCCATAGAGTGCAGGGATGATGAGTGTGCTGCGCATAAAGTGCAGGGTTGAGGAGTGTGCTGTGCATAGAGTGCAGAGCTCAGGAATGCACTGTGCAATACAGTGCAGGGTTGAAGAGTGTGCTGCACATAAAGTTCAAGGTTAAGGAGTGTGCTGTGCATAACGTGCAGAGCTCAGGAGTGCACTGTGCATACAGTGCAGGGTTGAAGAGTGTGCTGCACATACAGTGCAGGATTGAGGAGTACGCTGTGCATACAGTGCAGGGTTAAGGAGTGCACTGCGCATAAAGTGCAGGCTTAAGGAGTGTGCTGTTCATAGAGTGCAGGATTAAGGAGTGTGCTGTGCAAAGAGTGCAGGGCTCAGGAGTGTGATGTGCATACAGTGCAGAGTTGAAGAGTGTGCTGCATATAATGTGCAGGGTTAAGGAGTGTACTGTGCATAGAGTGCAGGGCTCAGGAGTGCGCTGTGCATACAGTGCAGGGTTAAGGAGCGTGCTGTGCATGCAGTGCAGGGTTGAGGAGTACGCTGCTCTTACAGTGCAGGGTTAAGAAGTGTGCTGCTCATGCAGTACAAGGTTGAGGAGTGTGCTGTGAATACAGTGCAAGGTTGAGGAGTGTGCTGTGCATGCAGTGCAGGGTTGAGGAATACGCTGCGCATACAGTGCAGGGTTGAAGAGTGTGCTGCACATACAGTGCAGGGTTGAGGAGTACGCTGTGCATACAGTGCAGGGTTAAGGAGTGCACTGCGCATAAAGTGCAGGCTTAAGGAGTGTGCTGTTCATAGAGTGCAGGATTAAGGAGTGTGCTGTGCAAAGAGTGCAGGGCTCAGGAGTGTGATGTGCATACAGTGCAGAGTTGAAGAGTGTGCTGCATATAATTTGTAGGGTTAAGGAGTGTACTGTGCATAGAGTGCAGGGTTGAGGAATACGCTGCGCATACAGTGCAGGGTTAAGGAGTGTGCTACGCATACAATGCAGGGCACCCCCCCAAATCTGTGTACTTCCTCCTCCTTACCCTGCTGTCATAGGAATATGCATGGCAGTGAGGGTCGTTTCTGCCACCAGCAGAGTAGCGTTGTCACTTATACAGAAGCCACGCTTCTGTATTTACAAGTGACGGCAGCGGATCGGCACCAGACATTAAAGCTGGGTAATTCTAGATTGCTTGGGGTGAAAAGGGCACATCCCGTGCATATGAGTGGCTGCAGAGGGGAGATGGTGTGCCTTGCCACGGGCACTGGGAAGCGCAGCAGTCCTGGTGGAGGTATCTGTTCTCCATAGGACTGCAGTGCGTTGGTCTTGGTCCAGGGCAGCTGGTGGCACATCTCGTCTTCTCCTTCCTCTGAGATCTGCAGAGGGCGGTGCCACCCCCCCTAAAGAATGCCGCCCCTGCCTACCAAGGACAAAACTGGGGACAGTGTCCTCAGTCCTCAGTTATCTGGTCACCCTATTTTAACTAGACCCCTGGTTTATTTGAACCAAAAAAAAAAAAAAGCAATTCCAAGCTGCATATTTATCGGCGTGTTGCTAGACCAATCAAGAACAATGGCCACAAAGTTAAACTCATCAAATCCATACCTTTTACCTATGCCATGACTTTTACACAAACGGATGCAGAAAAATTCACCAGACATATCATAATGCACATGGATGGGTCTGCAGCCTGTTTTAAATATAATACTATGCTGCCCAACATCTATAGAACCTATAGAAAATAATGCTCAGTCCACTGCCTCCTAAAGGCTTGTATCCCCTTGAAATGGAAGGATCCTGACCCTCCTTCCACAACCCGCAAAATAGAGGACATAAACCACTTGGAGGACATGGCCCTCTCGCCCCAAAATAAACATGAGACTTACAAAAACACCTGGTTCCACTGGAATTACTTCATCTTCTATCTAGATCATCTCTGATCTTTCTCCTTTATTCCACACTACTACTACTATAACCTCCTCTTCATAACAATTAAAAACAAACACTTCGGGCTTGTACAGTGTCAGATCTGTTATGGATCTTGCTTATTTAACTGAAGAATAAGGAGGTTTCTCCTCTCACATATAGCGTGTTGGGACCCTTACATCTCTTGCGAAATTGAGTTTTTTGATTTTTCAAATCCCATACTGTGCCTTATCTTTGTAGGTGTAACTCTCTTTACTTGTACTGTATTCACAGGATTATAAATAAAGAATTAAATAAAAATGCTCTGTATCAACTGGTCCTTTTCCTGTTACCATCTACTGAATCGTGATGTTTTTTTTCCCATAATAACCAGCAATTAATTCACAAAATACCCACAATTCCACCCAATCAAGTACACTTTGATTCACACCATTATTCTGAAAGCCAGTTGAGATTGAGGGAGGATCTTTTGGGCCCCTGAAATGCATTCACCTACTTTGTTGGATTTTTTTTTGGTAGTAATAAACAGTTGCATTCTCCCATATATTATGTGTCACCTAGCAGCTTTTGCTTGGACTCTGGAGGCCTGTTCTGTGAATGAGAACTGTGTAACCAGAGTCATTGAACCTTTCACTACAGATATCACCTCACACTACAAAAGCTAAATGACCTTTGGTTCCAGCGTCTTCCACCTACAACACCCCCTTTTCTTCTCCCCCCCCCCATGTTGAGTGGGTCCTAAAAGCTGCAGAGCACAGCCGTGTAATGGCAAAATGCTGTATCCTGCAGAATTCTTCTGTAAACCTATGGCAGCAGAATGACATAACCGCGGTAACACATCCTTGATACCCTAGACTCCTAGGAAATTTAGCCGTACCCCCAGAAGGAACCCACTGGATGTATAGTTCTCCCCTACATGTACAGAGGCTGCTAGCCCACCAAAGCATAGTCCAAAACACACTGACACAAGTCTAGAGGAATGTGTTTTATGATTTATTGCTCAAACTTGAACAGTGGGAGAGGGTGCAGGGTATTGGAAATTCAAAAATTCTCGCTTTTCTGTGCTACACTCCTCAGAGATTTTTTGCTAAACTTCAGATACAGTTCCCCACAAGAGACTAATAGAAGGTCAGGGGTTGGGACCCCATAAAAGAACAACTACTTGGCTCAGGTATCCCAATAGTACTTGGTCACCAGGATCTTGTAGAACAGCCAGTACTCGTGAGGCCAGGGAGCAGCTATGCCCATTCAGCTTCCTCCAGACACCTTCTAGTGAGGCTTTGCAGACTGGATCCATCAAGTGAAATCTCAGAGTGTTGCAGAAAACTTTAGGAGTAGGCCCTCCAACTCTGCCACGGCTGGGACCTTGAAGAACAGCAACTTGTCTCAGCAGTATCTCTTGCAAGGGAGGGAAATAACCACCATCCCCCTTTTCCCAGACTGGTGGAACCCCTTCAGCAGGAAGACCCTGCTATTCTGGAGTTCACACTATTTATCAGCCTCTTCAGCCACCTACTGGGCCACCCTCCCCCCAGGGATTGGATGGAGCTCTATAAATATTCAGGCTACATATTTGACTATCCCCACTCAATGTTCTGGAAACATCCAGAAAGCAGGAGAGAGTAATCAAATCTGTAGCCTATGAACTCCAGAACAGCCCAAAGCAATTGAAGGCTAATTCACAGATTACAGTGAGACCAAAGGAGCAAAAAAACTAAATTTACCTACCTCCTAGCAGCCTAATTAGGAGGGTGCTACATCATGGCTCAGTGCAATTTAAACTGGAAGAGAACTGGTGCTGGACCAGGGAAGAGGATTTGGGCAGCAGCACTGAGGCGTGGAAAGTACTGCTTGGCTTTTTTTTATCATAAAGAGGAGTAGGCATTAAACTGGAAATAGTCTTTAATATAAACCATCCACAAAATAGGGGTACTGCTACCAACAGGTATTTAGCAAGAGAAGCAGCCAGTTACAAAATATAAGAGATGAAGATCTGATCCATCTAGGGACCATGCTGTGCTCCCAAGTCACTCCCTAATGAAAAACATTGAAAACTGACAGCAGTGGACCTTTAAGAGTCAATGGTCTAGGTTTGCAAAACAGTATTTTCTTTCCACCATCATGTTGAAAACCTTTCCAATGCAAGAAAAAAAAGTAACAGAAAAATGACAACATTTCAGAGATACGGTCTGCATAGCTCTTTGTGTAAACATGTGGGAACCATTGTAGGTGTTTGTATAGATCTAAAAGTAGACCGAGTCTGGAGATACTACGTTGATTACATTTTTGTGGTTTCTTTCAAAGGCAAAACATTCTCCATGGGTGAGCTTCAAAAAATAAATACTCAACGTTAAAAAAATAAAATAGAATAAAACAATGATGAGGAGTGCTGAAGGATGGAGTAGGTGGAGACAGAGAAGGCGGAGGGGTAAGTGAGGAAGAATTGGGCTACCTGAGTGCAGAAGATGTCGGGGGATCAATCAGCAAAGCAATGGAAGAATTAACAGCCTAGAAGCTATTCATGTGTAGCAAGCAAGTCGTAGATAACGTACACAACGCTCAAAGGGGATTTAAAGCAAAACTCCAGCCAAAACTTTTTTGTACTCTAGTTTTGTTTAGACAATGGAGGTTTAGAACCTCTGTAGAGTTTTTATTGCTGATTCCCCGTTTGAAAGATTTGTCCTGGAGATGGAAGTCACCACATAGAAAGTGAAAGAAAATCAAAAATGTTACGTTTGCCATCAGAGCAGGAGCAGATGGGAAATCTCCCAATAAGGACACACATTCTGGTGATAACTGTGAGATGTTCTCTCATTTCCTTCAGTGACAGTTGGACAGGAAGTGAGGATAAATCTCCTCAACAGGCTTAAAAATCTCTTCCCCACCCTTTCCAGCAATAAAAGTTTTAACCACTTGAAGACTGGCCCATTTTCTGACACTTCTCACATACATGTAAAAATCTGTATTTTTTGCTAGAAAACTAAATAGAACCCCCAAACATATATATATTTTTTTTAATGTAGAGGCCCTAGAGAATAAAATGGAAAATATTCATTGTTATGAAAATTAATGCACAAAAACACAATATAACACCCAATTGCTTGGTAAAATATAAAAGATGCTACACCGTGTAAATAGATACCATACATGTCACACTTTAAAATTGCACACCCCTGTGGAACGGCAAAAAACTACATAAATTGTATTATCCATTGGCAACACTTTAAAAGCCTTAACAGGTTACAACTTTAGATTTACACAGGCTGGTGCAAGAATTATTGCTTTTGATCTGACGTTCGCGGTGATACCTCACCTGTGTGGTTCGATCGCTGTTTATGTACGACGCAGGACTGATGCATGCATTTGCCTTTGCATGCCAGCACTGGGGGATGGGGGCGATTTAACTTTTTTTTTTTTTTTTTAACTCTATACCTTTACATTTTTTTAATCAATTTTATTATTATTATTACAAGGAATGTAAACCCTGTATAATCTGATGCTTTATAGAAACCACTAATTGTTAACACAACCGGCGCATCCAGAACAAAATACTTGTTGCTTCTGGTCTCTAAATAGACCATAGAAATGGTCAGGGCCATTCTGGTCCCCAATCAGCTCTATGGTCAGCCAGCGGAACCGCAATCCAGTGGCTATTTAGTGCTCTGCCGGCACTAAAAAAAGGTACCAGGATGAAGCCTGCAGCTGCAGGCACCTTCCTGGTATAACCATTCAAAGTCATCACTCAGTGGTTGTGCTTTAGTGCTCCTCTCTTCCTGTGAAAGCAAGGTCTTACCCAACTCTACAGAAACTGTGACTGCAAAGGTGTCATTTTTCTAGCATTGCAGATAGGGTTGCCACCTGTCCGGGATTCACCCGTACAGTCTGGATTTTGAATAATGTGTCCGGATTTCAGTCCTCCTGAAACCTGGACACATTTTTCAGACATGAATGTGGCTCGGAACAGGGCCTGACAGGAGCGTGAGGGGGCACTATGCACGCCGCATTACTATTCTCTTTAGAGCACCCAAAGGTGTCCCAGGTCTGTTATCCTATAGTGTATACTAATAAAAAAATATATTTGCTGTGTGCCACTAAAATGTTTGGGTTTGGCTTGAAGAAAAAGTGGCAACCTTAATTGCAGTCTAGTACCCTTTCTTACTTTGTGTCTGTCCACCCATTCCTTAACATCATCCTGATGAACAGAGTTAAATGTGAAACATGTGACAGAACAAAAGTAATATGCACTGTATTGTTGAACTGAAAAATTCTCTTGCTTTAGTCCTGCCACTGCCCTAGGAAGGATTCAGTGCATTTGTAAAAGGAAGTTACAAGGTCCAGCTCCAGCACAAACTAAGCAATGCCCCACTATCCCCATATCAGATAATACTTTTATTCTGGCTGTAGGGAGGCTGATATGTGGCAGAGAATTCCCAAAAGCTGAGTGGAACCATTGCTGTCTGTTGGGTATCAGAGATCCCTCTGCAGAGGTCTGACACACCCCCAGCCAGAGCTCTCCAATGAGCAAGGAGCATGACCTTTGGTGATTGCAGAGCTATAGATCTGAGTCAGTAGGAAGGATGGTGGACCTCTGCAGAGAGACCACTGCTTCCACACATAAACACTCTGCAGCTGCTGGAACAGGGACTCTAAAAATAGAAAAGATTAAGAATGCCCACACACCATTTAAATTGTATCTGGATCTGATTGGAGTATCAACATTAGATTCAATTAGATTGTTAAATAAGAAGATTAAAGTGATATTCAAAGTTAATTTTTTTTTATAACAAACATGTTGTATTTACTTGCTCTGTGCAGTGGTTTTGCACAGAGAAGCCCCAATCCTCCTCTTCTTGGGTCCCCCACCGGCGCTCCAGGCCCCTCCCTCCTGCCTAGTGCCCCCATAGAAAGCAGCTTGCTATGGGAGCACCCCAGCAGGCATGTATAACATAATTACCCAAGCCACGTGGCCGGAGCTGAGGTGTGTGGCCGGCGGCCACGATGTCCGCCGGCCACCAGCGATCGCTCTACAGAGAGCCAGAACGGGGATCTGTCAGTGTAAACAGACAGATCCCCGTTCTGACAGGGAAGTGGAGAGAGATGTGCTGCTCCCAGTGATCGGGAACAGCGATCTCTCTCTACTCCCAGTCACTACACTCTCCCCACAGTTAGAAACACCTCCCAGGAAACACTTAACCCCTTGATTGCCCCCCTGGTGTTAACCCCTTCCCTGCCAGTGACATTTATACAGTAATCAGTGGCTATTTTTAGCTCTGATCGCTGTATAAATGTCATTGGACCCAAAAAAATATTAAACGTATCCATTCTGTCCGCCGCAATATTGCAGTCCCACTAAAAATTGCAGATCGCCACCATTACTAGTCACTTTTTACTAAAAAAAAAATAATAAAAATGCCATAAATCTATCCCCTATTTTGTAGACGCTATAACTTTTGCATAAATCAATCAATATACGCTTATTGCAATTTTTTTTACCAAAAATATGTAGTAGAATATATATTGGCCTAAACTGAGGAAGAAATTTGTTTTTTTTTACTTTTTTTTTTTGGATATGTATTATAGCAAAACGTAAAAAAAATTGTTTTTTTTCAAAATTGTCGCTCTTTTTTTGTTTATAGTGCAAAAAATAAAAACCGCAGAGGTGATCAAATACCACCAAAAGAAAACTCTATTTGGGTACAGCGTCGCATGACCGCGCAATTGTCAGTTAAAGTGACGCAGTGCTGAATCACAAAAAATGGCCTGATCATTAAGGGGGAAATTCTTCTAAACCTTAAGTGGTTAATGTGCAAGTATACGGATAAGGATTTCTGCCTTCCTTTGGTAAGAATGCTTGTTCAGGGTCAGTAACACAAAATATTGAAGATAACGAGAGAGCATAAAAGCCAAGAAACTTAGCATTTGAGGAGGAGGTTAAGCTGATCTCTGGTCACAATCAGTTGCACCAGCCTGGGACTAAGCTTCACTCTCTAGCCTCTGACAAAATGGTATGGGCTGCAGGCAGTGGTGCAAAAAAAAAAAAAAAACGAAATTTTAAAAATTCTGTTTAATTGAAAAATTAAGTATCCTTGTTTTTTTTTTTTCAGGCTAAAGTTCCACTTAAAACTATGTTGTAATCAACATGTGTTTGTTTTATTCCTTGACTACAGCTCATTGATGTTGGTACTTTCGAAATAAAAGCAACAGAGGAATTCCTCTGAAGGTATGCATACTGAAAGTTTTTGGAAAGTATGAGAGGCCAGTGAATGTGGAGTGCAGGGAGCACGCATGCTGCAACAGCACCACCCTGTGGCCACGACAAATTCTTTGCAAATACAAATCCTAGTGCTTATGGAGATAGCACTGACAACAACTAAAGAATAATATGTTTGCCCATTGTAGGTTAAGGAAGCTAAAACCTTCTAGAGTAACACTTTTGTTCATTTCTTTTCCTAAAATTTACTTTTTTAACTGTGTTTATTAAAGTGTATCTAAACAACCCAATTTTTTTTTTTTTGGTTTTGCAAAAGGTACTGGGGGTGCTGTTCTAACTTTTTCAGAGATGCACCCTTCCATTTGGTCTAGTGTCTATTGTTCCTGGAACAGGAATAGAGTGTGAATCTTCCAATGGGGAATATATATCCTAAAGTGTACGTAAATCCAAAATGTATTTTTAGTACTTTTTGCATCCTGCTTATGTTGTATTCTTAAGTAAATCATTTTTTGCTAATCTGTTGCAAAGTTCCTTCCCCTGGAGATCCTGCCAGTAACAGCATTTTTTGTTGAAAGCTAACAACGCTACGCCACTGCTTCAGTTAGCCCTTGGACTGCCCACTAGGCCTGCCGAAGGCTTGCATAGACCGGATAGGTAGCCCTTCAGACAAAAGAAGAACACAGCAGTCCAACAATGCTGCTGTCAATTGCTGTTATGTCAGCCTGCCACAGGAAGTTCTGTTACTGGTAGGATCTGCAGGTAATAAACTTTGCAACAGTTTTGCAAAAATCCACTGTTACTTTCTCTATTATTTAAAATAATTTTAAAAATCCAGCAGGAATAGTGGGAACCAGAGGCGTAACTTGAACCTTCAGGGCCATGGTGCAAGCAACCATGATCTCAAGGTCCTTTACTCTGGGCCTTTTATTATGGTCCTGTAGCAGGACCCTTTGCCATGTTGTGCAGTAAGCTCCCTTTCTGCTGTCTTGTGGCCCCCCCAAGGTGGCACTACACAAGGGCCTGTTCGCAAGTGTGACTGTTGCAACCCTGGTAGTTCCGCCACTGGTATCAGTATTTTTTTTTATTTTTGTTATTTTAGATTTTAATTATTATTACCATTTATTTATTTTCTACAATTTTATTTTCTATTATTTTTTGCAATTTTTTAGGAGCCCCTTTGGGGGTCTTTGGTGAGATATCAGGGGTCTAAACAGACCTCTCATGTTTCACCTTTGAGATTGAGAACTATCTCCATCTCTGCAGCTTCAGCTGCACAGAATGAATGGACAGGAATAGCTCTGTACAGAGCAGCTTCCCATTCATTCACAAACTGAAGCATCGCAAACACAGTTTACGATGCTTCGGTTATGAATAGACACAGGAGCGATCAGTACCAATCACTAACTCTGTCCATTCAGAAAAGGAAGGGGCTAGTAAATTACATATTTACCAAACCCTGCCCGTTCTCCATCCTGAAAGCATCCCCTGCAGCAGCCGGCAGGAGAGGGGAGGGGGGTGGGGGGGAGTGAGGAAGGTACACAGGAGCCTGGGGAAACAGAGGTTAACTCTACAACTTCTACAAAACATTGAAATATCAGTTTTGGACATATTGATGCAAGTTTTATTAATTTTAATACTAAAGCATAAACCCTCTAAGAGGTCTGTTGGCATGCATTTAAAATTTAATCACCTACTGGATATTAAAAAGAATATTGAGCAATCACAAAGCTTAGACCACTTCTGCCAAACCAATTAACAGCTAGATTTTAGGTCTCTAGGACTAGATGGCTGGACATAATTGGAGATGGAGTTATGGGTGGATGTGAACTGACTGAACTGAATCAGTCCGAGTCAGAGACCATCATGGAGTTCACTTGCAATCTGCAGCATCAAACAACGGAGAAGCTACAGGGCCAGGACAAGCTGGATGAGCAGAACATCTGGGTGCAGAGATCTTAGCCTCACCTTTCCTCACCAACCTAAAACTAACTTTAAAGTGTATCTCTAGTGAGAGGTTAGCACCAGTTTTTAATTGCTGTGTCCAAGCTAGGGAGATGTAAGCTCTCACATTGTCCTTGACACCAGTGGTGTATTTTGGTTTTGTGCTGCCCTGGGCATGACTAAAACCGGGAGCCCCCCCCCATGTAAATTTGCCCCATCCCTTCCTGTTTTAGATCCACTCCCTCATTCGTAAACCCCACCCATTCCTCTTTAGGCTTCACCGTTTCCTAAAAAGTGAAGGACTACATGTCCCAGCATGAACCCCTTAGATCTAAGGATGTTTTACATCCCCAAAAGTGTAGGACTACAAGTCCCAGCATGAACCCCAGTGCTCAGTGCCCAGCTGCCTCATGACACATGCGGTTCCATTCCATCCCTGGCGCCCGACCTCACCTCAGAGTTTCGCTGCCAACTGAGTCCTGGCAGTTGCCTTTCCTCCAAGCATGCTGTGCCGCCGGAGATGGAGAAGGTGGGTGGAGCTAAAGCACTAGGCACACAGCAGCAGGGAAGTAGAAGTTAAATCCTCCTCCGCTTTGAATGCTGGGGCCTTGCTCTGCAATAGGGTGGGGACGTGACATCACTGGTTGCTAGACACCAGGCACTGCGGCCCTAGCAACCAGTGGGCAATAGAGCCAGTGGTGGAGGTGGAGCAGGCTACGGGTCTCGGCCATCCTGGATTAATACTGTCAGTCAGTAAAGGGGCACTGTCTGTGGCAGCCTTTTTTGGGACATCAGATCGGTGGCCTAGTCCACCCCTGTTCTCTACAGTTCTTGCTAGTGTCCTTTCTACCTGGGGGGGTGATTTAGCTGTGTTGCAAAACTGATGCAGACAAAAGTCGAGTAAACAAGCCAGCTGTGTAGGTCTCAAGGGAGGAGAACTTCCGCTTCTGATCGCCTCGAAGGTCGGAGCAGAAGTGGGAATGTCAACGTTGTGTACCCGTGTACCCACTCCCCCCCCCCCCGCTTCTCAAAAGTGCCAAGTCTTCAAGAGGAGCGGGGGTGGAATCCTTGATGTTTAAATTATTATATATTATTATAGTATTATAACAATACCATTGCCGGTAAAACAAACATGTTTAAAAAAAACGGCACGGGGGTCTGCCCCCAATCCATAGCAGGCCCTTTGGGTCTGGTGTGGATTTTAAGGGGACCCCATGCCAAAATAAAAAAAATGCGTGGGGGCCCCCCCAAAATCCATATCAGACCCTTATCTGAGCCATATGCCCTCAATGGGGGGGGGGGGGTGCTTTAGGGAGGAGGTATCTGAATCTCCGAGTTACGAATTTCAATAAATTTGAAATAAATTATAATGAAACAACAAAGTTAATTTGTTTCATTCCAATCTGAAATAACTTAACAACATTACAAATTATCTGAATTTATTCTGATTCATTTCATTTTTATGTTGCACTAACATTTTTCATTGTTATAAAAAAATGCACTACATATGAAATGGAAACATATTGGAATAAATACAGTGAGGTATAAAAGTGAAATAAGATGATGATTCCTACTTATTGTGTTTGGAAATCTGAAATAAAGGTTGTTCCATTCGTTATGTTATTATTCGGAGATTCTGATGGATCCATCTTCATCTAACCCAAACAGAGTGCATAAGTAATCTCCCGAAATAACAAATTAACATGTTAAAACAAATATAGTCCCTTGAACCCTTCCTGTCCACTATTCATCACAACCCCAACATTCATGGTGTCAGAGTAGGGCCCACGGAACACAAATATGCGGCGGAGTATGCCGATGATACTTTATTTTATATCCAACAACCCAGTATTTCTCTCCCCAGTCTCATGTCTGCCCTCTCCTCATTTGGCTCCATCTCTAACTTTAAAATTAATTTATCTAAATCTGAAATACTTAATGTATCAGTCCCCAATAATTTGGCATCTGGCAACCTGGCAACCTCATTCCTTGAAATACTTGGGCATCAACCTTACTCCAAACCTAGCATCCCTGTTTCGAGCCAACTACATCCCTCTCTTAAACTCCATACACACCGACCTCCAAAGGTGGTCCTCCCTTGCCTACTCCTGGCTGGGGAGGATCAATATAATTAAGATGAATGTGTTGCCCAAGCTGCTCTTTCTATTTCAGATGATTCCGTACAAGGTCAGCCCAGGGTTTTTCAACATCCTCAGCTCATTGTTGAGTAAATATGTTTGGCATCGCAAGAGTCCCCGTATAGCTAAACAAAGGCTGATTAAGCCCAAGTCTGAAGGGGGTCAGGCTCTCCCTGACCCTAAGGGTTATTTTCTGTCCTGTGTACTGTCAAGGATATCGGATTGGAAATATCATGCCCACTCAAAGATGTGGGTCCAGTTGGAACGTGAACTCAGTGATAATGAACTGTGGCCTCTTACATGGATCCCCTGAACACGCTGTGACCTCTCTGAATGCACCTCGCCTCTTACGAGATCTACCTTTGCTCTTTGGGACTAGTTATGCAAATCACTGGCCACTCATACTTTCTACCAGGGAAACAGGACCCTAATTTCAAGACTAATTTCTCCCAGAATCCTCTGCTTTTGCATCACATAACTACGCCTTCGGGCATACGGCCTTTAGACTCCCTGTTGGACCTCGCTTCAGCCTCCCACTTGGATAGATGGAGATACTGTCAACTCAAGGCATTTGTTGTTTTGCTTCCCAAGCCTTTATGCACCATTACTGATTTATCCCCTCTGGAACATGTTATGGCTTTTGAACAGCCCCTTAGACGGCTGGTTTCCCAATTTTACAAAGCCTTGCTGTCCCTCTCTATGACAGATTGGCCAGTTATCTTACTTCACTTGGAAAAGAATCTTCATCACCCTTTTAATCACTCAACGGTCCACTGTCCTTCAGCTTGCCCTGACCTCATCCATCTCTTCCAAAGTTGCTGAAGTCAATTATAAACTGTTGGCAAGATGGCACTACACTCCAGTGTTCCTACACTCAACCTTTGAGGACGTCTCTGATAAATGTTGGAGAGGTTGTCCCTTTGAAGAACAACCCCTGGTCTATCCTACATAATTACACTGAGGAACCATTAAGTAGATACAAAAAATCAATTACCCCCCATCTTTTGATCGCTACAAAGTCCTTAATCCCTAAAAACTGGAAAAACCTTCAGTTCCAACTATTCGGCAGCGGCTGCAAATGGTGGACCACATCTACCATATGGAGGACCTCACTCTTACATACAAGGGCAAGGCCGAAGTGGTTAACAAAACATGGGCCTGTTGGCTCGCTTTTAAATTCACACCAGAGTATGCCAATTTAATGTCACATCCTGTGTAATGTTTAATTGCTTTTGACTTTGTCTTGTAGACCTGTACTTAACCTTGGTCTCCATCTGGGCAGGCGCTACTGTTTTTTCTCTTCTTTCTCTGCTTTATTTTTTCTTTCTCTCTTTCCTCTCCTCTCTTTTATACACTCATCTCCTTTCTTTATCTCTCTCAACTTCTAATTTCCTTACCCTCCCCTGTGGGTATATGACATATTTGACTTCTAATGTAATCTTGCATAAGGCTTTATATTCTTTCGTAATGTAATGTCATCGTTATCCTACAAGGTCTTGTTATGTTTTTGTTTTCTTTTTTCTGAACTTGTATCACCTTAAAAAAAAAATCAATAAAAATGTATTGAACAAAAAAAAAACAAATATAGTCAATCTTCTGAAATAGCCCATCTCTATTTATAAATACAACGATGCATGAATTTGTGTCTTCTATATGTCTGGAGTTTTGCTTGAACCACTTGACCCCTGGAAGATTTACCCCCCCCCCCGACCCCCATGACTCAGATAGTAACCGGGTTGACACCCTGTAAGGTATATTGTATTCCACATTAATTACAACTTTTATGTGTAGTTTGTTTTTTATATATATATTTACTTCCGTTATGAGTTGGATGTGGAGCCCAGTGACACTTCCAGCTGCCACATTAATGTCTTGTTGATTGGTTGCCTTGGTAAGGGGAGGGAGGAAACCATTTATTGACACAGGTAGCTCGGCTCCCTACCTACTGAAGAAACCAAATGAAATTGTCCAAAATGCCTTGGTATGCTGACGCCTTAAGAGTTCCCTTCACTAGAACTAAGGAGCCAAGCCCAGCCCCTGAAAAACAACCCCACACCATAATCCCCCCTCTACCAAATGATTTGGACCAGTGCATAAAACAAGGTCCATAAAGACAGATGAGCAAGTTTAGGGGTGGAGGAACTTGACTGGCCTGACCTCAACCTGATAGAACACCTTTGGGATGAATTCGAGTGGAGTGCTTTTCGCCTACATCAGTGCCTGACCTCACAAATGCACTTCTGGAAGAATGGTCAAACCTTCCCATAGACACTCCTAAACCTTGTGGACAGCCTTCCCAGAAGAGTTGAAGCTGTTATAGCTGCAAAGGGTGGGCCAACTCAACATTGAACCCTACAGACTAAGACTAGAATGCCATTAATGTGCGTGTAAAGGCAGGTGTCCCCATACTTTTGGTAATGTAGTGTATATACATGATTCTGCACAGAACGGCCACCCTGTAGCAGTATATCTGCTATAATGCAGTCCTTAAGTGGTTAATATAACAGTTACAAAATGAGTACAATCTGCAATTCCAAGGACTGCTCTTCAGTCTGGGAGTGTCCCTCTAAATCTTTGCAATGACTAAATGCAATCTGATATGAACCTTCGTGTTCATACTACTACTTGCTCCTGTAACAACACAGATTCCAAAGTGTAATGTAACAGAACACAGAACAGGGGAAAAAAAACACCTGACTTTAGTTTTCTTCTGTACATTTTACACAGCAAATGCCTTAATCTTCTTTTCGTGTGGCTGGGCTGGAGCCAGACCCCTGGCTCCAGAGGTAAGGTGGAATAACCCAGAATCCTGTCTGAACAGGCCACCCCACCCTCCTCCCCAGTACGCTTTTGGCTCCCTTCCCAATTCTCGCTCTAAAGTGGATTCATTCACGCCCGCAGTATTGGATCCAGTTCAGGGAAAGCAAAAAAATAAATTTACATGAGAACCTAGACGTTATTTACTGACTTTAGTTATCACAAAAAAAAAAAAATTGTTTCCTTAGTTTTGCTCTTGGGGATAATTAGGAGCTGTTTGTGTCACTGACAAAGTAAAGGTCATAATTCTGGACCACGAAGAATAATCTACAGAGGTTATAATATTAGATAATAAGATAACAGAGTATCCTCCTTTCCGCTGGCGGTTGGCAGGATCTATTCCCGAGAACCACAGTGCCTTTATTGAGGGTCTCTTCATACTTTTGCGGTCCATTACTGCATGCACATTAACGTGCAGTATTTTGTGCATTGCTTTAATGTTTCCCATTCATTTGTATCAGCTGCCAACACATGGCAACAAAAATAATTCCAGATTTGCATGACCGATAGATTAGTCAAATTTTGTTCCAGTCATTCTATTCCCCAAATAATGACTTGGACTGCTAGGCTTACATTTGCCACAGCAGCTCTTTATTAAACATCCATTAATAGTTCCATAAAAATAAGTGAACCAGCAACATGTATCGGCATAGGCATATGTTGCCAGTAAACGGTCCTTAACAAAAGTCCTAATTAAAGCATATGTAAACTCAATATTTCATATTCCTGATATGTAGCTGCTGTACCATGTACTTGTATGAAACTCTCCTGTTTTCTTTGTATTGCTTCCTTTGTGTAAAACCCCTGGTGTTCCTGCCAGTCCCTCTAATTGATAACTGACCACACTAAGCAGCTGTGCTGGGGACCTAGTCTGCTCTCCTCCAATGGATTGTCCTGCCCCCCCTCCACTCAGCCATTCACTGGGAAGCTCAGTGTGCTGCTGCTTCTCATCCCCCAGCAATTATGTAGCTGAGAACAGAGGGTATGTGATCACTAATAAAAAAGGGAAAAGGGGCATTTATAATGTTTATACACATAATCTATACACAAATGGTTTGCGTTTCATTTCTATTTTAAACTGAATGGGTTTCAATCACTTTAAACTCCACCGCCCTATCCCAAACTGCACCATACATACTCAAGGTTTTGGATTGGGCATTTATATCTTCTTCTACCAAGGCATTGAGCACCTGGTAGAACCAATAAAAACCCGACATTAGGGAAGCACCACACCACCAGATAGGCCCTGTTATCTAAGAATTCCAAGTCTTCCATAGAACCCCAAAGGGGGGACTCTGATGTGAATGGGGGCTCTGATCCCCATGACTAAGCTCCGGGGGCAGAGTGAAACATGTTGAGGGCATGGCCTGGTCGGAGTCCAGGCTGAGGTTGCCACTCCATTCATTGCAGTGGGACACTATGGATGTGCGACTTTTTTTTTTTCCTTTCTTGAACCTTTACAGGAGCCAGGACAGGCTCCATCCCCTGTCAGCACTCGGATGCACTATTCACATACCTCCTCCCTATCGAGCCTTAGTGGCACACACATTTTTCCTTGGGCTCTGATGCAAAGGGGGGCTTCTGATGTGCTAGGGGGGACTCTCATATGAAAGGGGGCTCTAATGCTATGGGGCTTTTGATGTGAAAGGGGAACACAGATGTCATAGGGGGCTTCTTATGTGAATGGGAGACTCTGATGTGCTGGGGAGGGGAAAATTCTAATATGAAGTTATTTTTTGGCGCGTTTATTTATTTACATTTTATTCACTCATTTATAAAACTGTTTTTTTATTGACCCACAAATTTTGTGAAATATATGATGTGGCCCTCGTACTGAAAAATTTGGAGACCTCCAATCTAGGTGTTGCGGGGGTTTAGCTCAATGGGGATCACCTTCCCTGGCAAAAAGGTAGTCCAAACAGCAGGTTTTCTTAAAAGCTGACTTGTAGTCAGTTTTATTTTAAAAGACTGCATGAAAATCAAACAAAACAGAAAATAAATCCTTGCCATCCAGGCTCTTACTAAACATTTCCAGTTTTCCTAACTGAGTGGTAAAGGGCTTTTCCCAGACACCCACAAAACAAAGACAATACAAACCGTTTGTTTCAGTCGTAAAGCAAACTTCAGTTCATCAGCTCTCTCAGGCTTGATGGCTCGGGAGTCCCAGGCCAGTGCAAATCTTTGCTCTACTCCTACTTATTTATACCACCTGTTGGTGGACACAAGTGTACCACAAAGTCTGGTCCAGAACCAACCCTGCTAAGGTGGCTGGTAACACCTGGACCGGATTTTGCCTTAGTTTACTGAAAATGAACGCATGCGAGGTGATACATAACATCCATCGATCACCTCGCCTTTGATAATGTCACAGTCAGGGGCGTAACTACAGGGGTTGCAATTGCAACCGGGCCCCATGCTCCAGGCGGCCCGTGTGCCTCCCTTGTACACCTGAATAGGAGGGATGGCGGGGGCAGCATTTAGAGGAACCAATCTCCTCCATTTTCCTCCTAATGGAGGAGATTGGTTCCTTGATATGCTGCCCCGCCGCCCCTCCTATCCAGGTTACTTATCTTCAGCTGTTCCCAGAGTCCCTGTGTGCTTCCCTGGTCCCCCCCCAGAGAGCTGCTGTCTTCTCCCGTCCTCTCTCCTACCAGCTGCTGTAGAAGATGTGTCATGATGGAGAAATGAAAACGGGTCGGTAAACTTGTCATTTACTGGTTCCTTTCTTTTCTGAATGGACAGAGTAAGTGATTGGTACTAATTGGTTCATTCATAACTGAAGCATAGTAAACAGTTTTTACTATACCTCCGTTTCTGAATGAATTTCTAACAGTGCCAAATGCCCATCAGTGCTGCCTACAGTGCTCATCAATGCTGCCTATCAGTGCCACCTGTCAGTGCTCACCAAT
>BLSH010283458.1:1099168-1123864 GCA_018402905.1 Glandirana rugosa
TAACCCCCCCCCCCCCCCCAGAGAGCTGCTGTCTTCTCCCGTCCTCTCTCCTACCAGCTGCTTTAGAAGATGTGTCATGATGAAGAAATGAAAACGGGTCGGTAAACTTGTCATTTACTGGTTCCTTTCTTTTCTGAATGGACAGAGTCAGTGATTGGTACTAATTGGTTCATTCATAACTGAAGCATAGTAAACAGTTTTTACTATACTTCCGTTTCTGAATGAATTTCTAACAGTGCCGAATGCCCATCAGTGCTGCCTACAGTGCTCATCAATGCTGCCTATCAGTGCCACCTGTCAGTGCTCACCAATGCTGCCTATATGTTCTGCCTATCAGTGCTCATCAATGCTGCCTGAGTTCTACCTATCAGTGCTCATCAGTGTGTATCAGTGCCACCAATCGGTGTCCATCAATGCCACCTATCAGTGCACATCAGTGCAGTTTATCAGTGCCCATTAGTGCCTCCTATCAGTGCAGCCTATCAGTGCTCATCAATGCAGCCTATCAGTGCCCATCAATGCCTCCTATCAGTGCTCATCAGTGCAGCCTATCAGTGCCCATTGGTGCCTGTTATCAGTGCCTATGAATGTCTCCTATCAGTGCTAATCAGTGCAGCCTATCAGTGCCCATCAGTGCCTCCTATCAGTGCCCATTAGTGCCTCCTATCAGGGCCCATCAGTGCCTCATCAGTGCAGTCTATCAGTGTCCATTAGTGTCTCCTATCAGTGCCCATTAGTGCCCCCTATCAGTGATCATCAGTGCAGCCTATCAGTGCCAATTAGTGCCCCCTATTAGTGCCCATCAATGCCTTCTATCAGTGCTCATCAGTGTAGCATATCAGTGCCCATCAATGCCTCCTATCAGTGCTCATCAGTGCCTTCTATCAGTGCCCATCAGTGCTACCTATCAGTGCCCATCAATGCCTTCTGTCAGTGCCCATCAATACCTCCTATCAGTGCTCATCAGTGCCGCCTATCAGTGCCCATTAGTGCCTCCTATCAGTGCTCATCAATGTCGTTTGCCTTCTCAGTGTGGCTCTGAGTTGAGAGTGTCTCTCTCATGGAGCAGCACAGAGCCAGCATTGACAGTTCTCTCTCCCCCTCCATCCTCTCTCACACGGGATGGGAGAGGAGACAGCCGATCTGCTCCCCCTTCTCCCCCCGAACCTCTACTGCGTGTGCTCCGCGGGCAGTCAAGTGCGAAGCTAACAAGCTCCCATTTCCCGCGGAGCACACACAGGAGAGAGGAAAGGGGAGAAGGGGAGCAGATTGGCTGTCTCCTCTCCCATCCCGTGCAAGAGAGGACGGAGGGGGAGAGAGAACTGTCAATGCCGGCTCTGACCTGTTCCATGAGAGAGACACTCACAGCTCAGAGCCGTGTGACTAGCAAACCATAGAGGAACTAAGTTCCCCCTGACTTCCTCTCCAATTACAGTGCCGCTGCAGAAGAGCGCCACCTGCAGTGGAGAAAGCAGACTGCACCTGCCTACAACCACAGGAAAATCAGAGGTTTGGCCCACAATTCTATTTAGATATCCTACATGAATCTGCATAAAGCCAGGAGCTCAGGAACTGCAAAGAAAAGAGGGATTGTAGCAGAGGGAAGAGAGGAACAAAGGGGGCTTGCAGAATAATCATCACGGGAAATGCAGTTCTTTGAGATGTTCTATTGCCAGGTAGCATTGGGGCCCTTTAAAAGCATCAGTGCATTTGATGAAAATCCCAGTTAAACTGCATGCAATATAGGTACAGCATGGGTATGACAACATCTTAGCAAAGGTGCAAGGTAGATGTGGTTCAGATGCAGTAACGGTTTGGTATAATGGATTATACAGTTTGTATAGGTGCAGTCTTTGTTTGGAATCTGTAGTGTAAGGAGTATATTCATCCAATTATATGGCTGCAATCTCAAACTACAACTCCCAGGATTTTCAGTGCTCTGCATGTCTCTGGAATCTATGGAGTTGCTTGGCTTAAGCTCTCCCTCTACTGGTCGGAGGAGAATGCTGCAGCATAACATCGGTGTCTCATTACAGGGAGAGAAGAATAAAAAGGTCCCCCAGTGTCCAAATTGCTGTAGCCTAGCACTTGGCTACATACATATATTTGAAAAAGCCAAACAGCAATTAGAAAAGTGTGACAAGCCAAGAAAGCAGTAATCATTTTTCTTTGCCGTGGTGGTGCCATGAAAAGTGCAGTCTCATTGGCTGGGATGGTTTATTGCCCATCAACTTTATTTTTTGAACCTCCATATTAAACAAGCCTGGAGGTCTTTCTGCATTAGCAAACCTCTGTCCATCATAGTAAGTTCACAGAAAGTTATCAGCTATAAATCACCATCCCCACTGTTAAGTGATGAAACTCCAGTGATTTTGGCATTGCAGGCCATGTGCAAGTAATTTTCCAGCTCTAGGAAATGCTGGGTTTTTCTACTGCTCAGATAAAAACCATCTGATGCAATAATTTTAAATTCTGCAAATCCAAGGCTTTCACACGAAAAATGAAATATACACAAAGTATACATAAAATAAGACAATTTCAGATACTTTTGGCTGAGGTGATTTTCTTTATGAGGTGAAGGAGTTATGTGATGTGCTGGAGCATAGGCTTTATCCAAGAAAATAGTACACTTTGTTTTATATCCTGTATTTACAGGCGTTACAAGTATTTGTGTTCTCAGTCTTAAAAGAGAAGCAAAGGATTTTTTGCAGTTTTATAATTCACTCGGTGGATGCAGCATGGGTCTGATGCTGCATCTGTCCCAAGGTGCCTCTACACTGAGAACCGAGCGATCGAACACCACTGATTGCTCGGCTTTCAGAGCTCCGTGAGCAGAAAGCTGTAGACTGTCAGTCATGGCTCTCTGCTCTGCTCTCTCCTTGCTCACTGGAGCACTGAGCTGTGGAGGGGGCGGGAGCGCCCATCTCAGGCTCTCAGCGGCTCGCTGGGAGGCTGAGACGGGAGTCAGTCCAGGCACCTGGTGGATCCAGACTCCGTGGTCGGGATGACGCGGGTCCTGAACTGACATTGGTGACGTCAGCAGAGAACGGACTTCAGTCCGCTCTCTGCTGAATATGGGTCACAGGAGTGCAAAATAAATTGCATTCCTGTGATTTGTAGGAGAAGCCCAGCCAAACGAACTTTGGCTATACTTTTACTTAAAGTTAGCCATACATGGAGAACATTCTCTCATTCAGCGCGTATTCCTCAATCCACAATAAACAGCATGGATGAAGGAATCTCCCCTGAAGTCTATTGTATTCTGACATGTGGCACTTGCGGCTGTAAGCATACCTGACCAGTGACTGCATGTGATAGGATCCAGTCACATTTTGGTCTACAATTTTCCAAACGGCTCTTGCCATGTACAGCATGCTTAGAGTGTTACTAAACCCACAACAGTAAAACCAGTCTGTATATGCAGTAAAGCATCCTTGCTATACTCACTGTGGAACCTAAGAGGTTAATCCTCTGCATTGTCTAAAAAGGCTGTTTGATCCTGTCTTCTCTGATCCTCCCCTTATTCCACAGTCCCCAATCCATCTCCTGATAGAACAGAGCCTTGGGGGCACTCTGCACATGCTCATTTTCCTTAATTAATTGAAATTCATCTGATCACTCTGTCATTCGTCGGCTCAGTGGGGATCAGCGGAATGATCACCGCTGAGCAAAAACGGACAAAGCACACAAAAAGCCTGTGTGAAAGAGGCCTTAGCCTTATATCCTTTATATAGTCTACAAAACGTATTGAGTGTTGAAGTGAAAGAAATATCCAAAACACAATCAAGTTCTTTATTGAAAAGAGAGTTGGTCCTTCCAGATTATCAACAGGTATAACACCTCATGCTCCCCAATCCAATCATGCAATATGTCAGGAAAAGGAGGAAACACACCTCATTGCGCAACATCTAGTTAAAAGCACAAGAGTTTAATTAAAAGATCTACTTACAACAAGGATTAAAAACCAGGCATATCGGAATATACATCAGTCATACGCTCTTCACGTGTGCATGAAAACATCACCACTATCCCTTACTTTGCCCATGTACATTTCTTTCAATGGAACATTTTCAATAAGGCAGTAAGGGGAAAATGTTCCATTGAACGAAACGTACGTCGGCAAAGCAAAGAATATCGGTGATGTTTTCATGCACACATGAAGAGCGTATGACTGATTTATATTCCGATATGCCTGGTTTTTAATCCTTGTTGTAAGTAGATCTTTTAATTAAACTCTTGTGCTTTTAACTAGATGTTGTGCAATGAGGCGTGTTTCCTCCTTTTCCTGACATATTGCATGATTGGATCTGAGGCTCATGTGAGATCAATATACACAGTACTGGCGTTCCCAAAAATCGGTGGAACAGTCGAGCTGATTTTACACCTAAAGTGATAGGTGATAACTCACTGATGCATATATTTGCCTTGAGTGTCAGAATATCTGCTAAGAAGATATCTTTATTATAATTATCCCTTGAGGAGCACAAGGTGTTACACCAGTTGATAATCTGGAAGGACATGACTCTCTTTTCACTAAAGGACTTGATTGTGTTTTGGATATTTCTTTTTCACTTCAACACTCAATACGTTTTGGGTTAACAATAGAAGTGACACCATAAGCAGTCAGGAGTTATCTTTCCTGAGCTCTCCCACCAGCCTGGTCCCCTACAAGTACCCCCCCCCCGGGATTCTTGTACTAGTTTTGACTTTCTGAGCAAATGGAAATTAATGCAGGAATGTGCATGCTTCCCCACATGACAATGATCATGCATAATGATTGGCCACCCAGTCAACAAATGTTATATTCTGGGGAGGCAGGGAAGTAGTGTGTGTTCTCCGACATCTGGAAATATCTCTTGAACGTTCTGTCAATGAATTGGGGTGATGGGGGGGTAGAAGGTGAATATAAGTGTTAGCGGCCTATGATCCCTCCTGGAAAGTGAACCTGTTACTTTGCTTAGTGTGGGCAAAGCAGATGGCTTGTTTTAAAGAGCTAGTGAGTAAATAAGAGGTATGAACTCATGAGATAGACTGTTTACAATTTTTAAATGGCCAGAACACTCAAAATTGGTATGTCAGCCAAATACAGCAAACCTTAAAAAAAATCCCTTTGCTGGGTTCCAGGCCGTGTTGCCTACTACTCTGATTCCCACCTCATAATGGTGCCTCCAGGTGTGAGGCACAAATACACTTCTATCCTTCCACAATGCCTGGGTGTCCAATCTCCAGGCCTGAGCTCTGTCACAAGGTGGCAGGGGGCGTGCCTACTAATGTGCAGGTACAGGTGCAGGTATGAAGTATGGTCCATATTTGCATAGGATCTTTACACGGGTCAGTGATCACAGTAGCGGGGTTTAGCTATAGCAATACAGCACAACTGCAGGTGAAACTTTTGTTTTTCACTTTTGGACGGAATGGGGAAGTGACGAAACCTCTGTCAAGTTTTTAGTGCCATTTCTGTAGCCATTGTGGATATTTTCCCTCACTTTCTGTGTGGCCAAAATAGCTAAAAGAAGATTCTGTAACCCTCATGTAAAGCCCATTGCACCATTAAAGTACATCTGAAGGCTCCTGCATGACAATTTTTTTTTAAATAAAAAAAACAAGTTTATTGAAAAGCTGCAGGTCATACAGAAGAAGGGTTACATACAACATCTGCAAAAACAGCATATCATGTCATGATGATACATACAGTGTGGTATGGTTCTACATCCCTTGGTTACATTCAGCCTTCCTCAAATGTTGACATTCCAGTGTTGTGTACCTACAGGTTCATCTGGAACCTAGTCGTGCTCATATAGGGGTCCTGCCATGTGCCCTCCCGTTGTGCCTCGGCCATGCTCATGCAGCTCTAGTCTACCTCTTTCAGGGATAGGCGAATACAGTAGTTTGTTTGTGCCTTCCTGTTTGCACATCTTACTCACTGTGACAAGTGTCAGAGCTGGATAACCATCTATCCCATATCTTTGAGTATTTGGGGGGCATCCCTGGTGTTCATATATAATCTTTTTATAGGGAAGGGTGGCGTTTATCTCCCTCATCCAGTCTCTCATCGTAGGGGAGGTTGGTTGCATCCAGACCTTGGCTATTGTTTTCCTGGCGTGAAAAAGAGTTTCCCTAAGGAAAGTTGCTGTGTATTTGTCAGTGTCAATATCAGGTAGCAGGCCTAGGAGGCATAGTTTTGGGTCTAGAGTAGCCGGAGACCCCATTTTATCATGAAGGAAGCAAATGATTTGGAGCCAGAAGGTTTGGACATGGGGACAGGACCAGATCATGTGGTGAAAAGTATCTGCCTCGACATCACAGCGGGGGCACCGTGGGTTCCTGTCGGGTTGGTATCTCGCAAGTCTTTGTGGGGTGAGGTAGGACTTGTGCAAAATATAAAGCTGCGTTAGGCGGTCAGGGAGTTTGGGGGACACTAACACCCTCCATGATTTCATCCCAATCCTCGTCTATCTGGCCTAGGTCTGTTTCCCATTTTGCTTTTAGTCTATATGCCAATGCGGTGGTAGTCGGGAGACGCATTGCCATATAGAGATTTGATATCAGTTTTGAGGGGTCCTTCCCTTGTATGATAGTTATCACATCAGGGGTACGTAACTGGGGGTAGTTGTTGGTGAACTGGGCTGTAATGGCGTGTCTTAATTGGAGGTATCTGAAAAAATGGCTATTGGGCAGCGCAAATTCTGCTTTCAGCTCCTGAAAGGTTTTAGGACCACTTGGGTTTAGCACTTAGTGCAGATATAGGATTCCCCGATCTATCCATAGCTTAGGGTCTGGGACCGTGAGCATCTCGGGTAGGTCCCTGTTGTACCAAATGGGTGTATGGGTGTGATAAAGTGGGCACTTTGCGATCTTAGCGATCTGGCCCCAGACATATTGTTGGTGGGAGACCATGTCCGCATTGGGCCTGGTACGTGAAGGGTGTGCTACATTTCAAAGTGTTACCTGTAGGGGGGTGTGAGCTGGGTGATTGGGTGTGTGGATCACTAACGACTGGTATCGGAAGAGGTCTGATTTTAAGGAGTAAAAAAGATGGGAGGCCTGGGAGGCTAGGTAGTAAGCCTGGAAGTCGGAAAAGGTGTTCCCGTCCATGTTTGTGGGGTTCTTCAGTACCTGCCAAGAGAGCTTATGCCTAGATTGACCCCAAAAAAAGGAGTTAAGTATGGAGTCAATGCTCTTGAAGAATTTCGAGAGTACTGGAAGAGAGGCATGCCATAACATGCATAGTATTTTGGGTAGGATTATCATACCTGCATGACAATTTAACCAATTCCCAGATCGACTTACTATGGGATTCAACCTCATTAAGTAAACCAAAAACTTCCTTTATCTTCCCTGAATAGTTCTTCATTTATGTCTCACTCAATCCCCATCCCAGTCACTACAGCTCATAGTGGGAGGGTTTCAACAGAGCAACAGGGGCAGTGCCGTCAATCCAGAAAGCAGTGGGCAAGACTAGGTGTGGCCAGGTGCTGACTGACAAGCTACAAGCTCACATTCCATGCAATATCCCAGTGCAGTGAAAGCAGGTACTGCCCACATGACAGTGGAAACAATGCCCTGAATTCAGGAGCAGTGCAGCATTGTTGTCACACTATCACAGGAACCTTCATTAGGTGAACTTCGCCAGCATGATCAGCAGGTATCTGTGGGACTTTTCAAGGGAACTAAGATAAAAACTGTAAGTGCAGTTGCACTTATAATTAAAAGAGAAGTTCTGGTTTATAAAAAAATAAACATTTATACTCGTTTAGATGGATGCAGCATTGATACAATGCTGCATCTGTCCCCTAACGTCTCGGCACTGAGAACTGAATGATCAAACACCGCTGATCGCTCAGTTCTCCCCTCTGAACTTAGCAGAGAGCCGGTGACTATCAGACACTGTCCTCTGCTCTGTCCCTCCAGTGCTCACTGGAGTGCTGGGCTGTAGAGGGGGTGGGAGTGGCTGGCTCACTCTGCCAACGGTTCACTGAGAGGCATCTTGTCCAGGCATCTAGGTGGATCCCGACTGTAAAGTTGGGATTGATCCAATGCCTAAACTGGCTGAGTGATACGAAAAAAAAAAAAAAAAAAAAAAAGGTCGCAGGAGTGCAGAACTAACTGCACTCCTATGATCCATAGCAAAGGTATGGTCAAAAAAGCATTGGCCAAAACAGCATTGGCCATACTTCTCCTTTAAATTTTGCAGCACACATTTTTTTTAAAGGGGAGGCCATAATTCCCAACAGTGCCCATCAGTGATGCCAGTCAGTGTCCAGCAGTGGTGCCAATCAGTGCCCATCAGTGATGCCAATCAGTGCTGCCTTTCAGTGCCCATCAGTGCCTGCTCATCAGTTCCGCCCATCAGTGCCGCCTATCCGTGCTGCCTATCGGTGCCCATAAGTGCCACCTATCAGTGCTCATCATTGCTGCATATCAGCGCCGCCTATCAGTGCTCATCAGTGCTGCATATTAGTGCCTCCTCATCAGTGCCCTTCAGTGTCGTCTCTTAGTGCCCATCAGTGCCGCCTCATCAGTGCACATCAGTGAAGGAGAAAAATTACTTATTTACAAACTTTTCTGACAGAAAAACTTTTTTAATTTTTTTAGAAAAAAATAAAAAAAGCCAGTGGTGATTAAATACAAACAAAAGAAAGCTATATCTGTCTCAGGAAATGATAAAAATGTCATATGGTTACAGTGTTGCATGACGGTGCAATTGTCATTCACAGTGTGACAGTGCTCATGTGAGTTAAAATTGGACAAATAGTACTGTTTACATAAAGTTCAATCTGTACCACCAGGGAGCCACACAGAACGCCTCTTGTGATGCCACAGATGCTGCTCTATGATACATTTGCTTTATGATTATCTATGTTTCTTACACTTTGTGTCTTCATGCTAATATCATAAATGCCATGTTGTTTTATGTAATATGCTAACACCAATAAAAAGATTTTCAAAAAAAAATTTGAAAAAAAAAAATGTGACAGTGCTGAAAGCTGAAATTTGGCCTGGGCAGGAAGGGGGTGAATGTGCCCAGTACTGAAGCGGTTAAAAAAAAAAAATATATATATATATATATATATATATTTTAATTTTACAATTCCCTGTTGATTTCAACGCACTGAGCCAAAAAAAGTCTTAATTTTGATGAATCTGGTGGCACTCTCACATTTGGGGAACCAGATGCTTGACACTCCCAGAAGTGTCATATTTGGCAGAATCATCAGCCGCCAGTTTCCCTTCACTGCTGCAGAGATTGCTAGTGAGTAGAAAGGGGAGTATCCAATGTCTTCATTGTAGGGAGTACTTTATTGAACAGTTTTATTTTAGCAACAATCCCTTTAATTAATAATGCATTTTGTACTAGGTGTGCTAAAGATTATACAGCATAAGAAAGACTGTAGATCAAAATTACATAAAATACAAAAATGGGGGAAAAAAATATACAATGACTGCTTTACATGTTAGCACCACACACAGATCCGTTATTTTGTCTCCCTGTTTTGCTTTGTGTTTTCTTACAAATCACGTCGCAGGCAGCCAAGCTGTACTGCAATTTTCTTTTCTAGAGAAGTGCGGAATGTAAATGCTTCTTAGCTTCGTCTTTGAAAAGTGAAATATGTTGGGTTTCTTCAGCAGCTCAGAATAAAGTGCTTAATGACTACAATGTGCCTTGTATATCCTGAAACTTTAATTTAATCTACAATTAATGGAGGACGTGTTTTAATAGGCTTAATACAATTAAGAAAATGATTGCATTTCTGAATGATATGTTTTCACAGATTGAATTATAGTCAATGTGCACTCAATGGAAAAATAGATTGCTCATATAAATTTGGTAGGAGGATGCCAGAAAGGGAGCTGCAATGGTTAGAGGCCACTTCTGACCTTTGGGTTCTTATTTGCGTTTTTATTTTGGATGAGCCGACAATGCACGTCAATTGAACAAAGACAACTCCTGCAGCATTTTTTATTGTAGCGCGCCATAACATGTAGCATGTGCATTGTGGTGCGCTGCAGTGCTAGTTCCATGCCACCCGCTGTATTTGTGAATTGGGGTGCTATCCTAAAGGAATGGCACTACAACACTTCACGTGAACTGCAATGCATTACCGTTAATTGCAGTGTATTACCACAATGCAAAGGTCTGAGGGAGCCCTTAAAGTGAAGCTATAAGGTGATATAACAACTGCTGTTGCAAAACTCCGTGGACAGAGAACTTTTATATGTACCTGTCTGGCAGCCAGTGTGTTGAAACTTTGCTCTCTTGAAGAGCTCTAGGCACCAATACTATCTGACACTTCCGGATGTGTCGGACACTGTGTCCCCTGGTCACTAGCTGCACACTTTAGGCACTTTACACACCACTTTGGGATCATGGCCCCAAAAAAGAATTCAAGACATTTTGGAACCACTATTCTATACTATCCCAGATTCCATAATGGTAATCCCCATCTTCTTGAGATTATGTACATGTGCCTGGCCTTCCCCATTGGGTCCCCATTATCTCAGCTCCCGTGGCAGACATTTCTGGTGGCCCCTGTATTCTTAGCACTGCAGCTTTACTCTAGCCGATATATATGGCATGCATCTGCTCCTGAGGAAGTGGAGAGAGCCACGAAACATGTAGAGCTTGCTCGATTCAGCTATAGATATAAGATATGGTTTATGTCATTTATACCATTACTAAGTAATCAACCTTTATTGATTTTATGATATGGAGTACATATTGACTTCTATCAGCCATTATTATGTGCTGTGATGCTTACCCTGTATATGTATGAACTGTATTAAGCATTTCGATGTGTGTGTATATACTTAATTGCTCAATATTTGTGTATGTATATATTGCAGTGTGTTATGTTGTCTGCAATTAAATACGTTTTTACAGATTGACCATTTCACTCATGTCACGTGCCTTATTTAAGGTCCCAAACGCTTTCCTTTTTTATCTCAAGATTAGAGATGGAGATGTATAACAGTCCCAAAACCCTCATTTCCCTGCTGTCCACTTTGGTTCCTCCTGCTGACCCCTATATCACTACAGGACACAGGATGGCATTTTAACCCCTTCACGCCTAAACAAATCTTAATGCCTAAGCACAATTTTGCAACTTTGACATGTGTTAGTAAAACTGTACATATCATCACAACTACTTTGTGTACCCAGGTGGATTATACCACATTTAATTCAGGGCAATTAGAGCTTACATTTGGTAGTAAATGGTTATAGAAATCTGATTTTTTTTTTTTAATGTAGCTGTATATTTCTTGTTACTACCATAACCTACCACCAAAGAACTACCCAAAATAAATTATCCTGCTCCTGATGCTCAAAGCGACACCACATATGTTAATAAAAAATCATAAAGTGCAGTGCAATAAAACAGTCAATAACATTTTCTTAAACGGTCTTAAACAGGAAAGATGCTTCCAACAGAGGTGCGTCAGGAGTGGAGTGATCGGTAGCATCCAAGTGCCAAAATTGTGTAATCCCTCCACCGGATACGATTATGGCCACTCACCTCAATAATATGAGTCCTGAATAAACAGGCTGGTCATAACAAGCATTACCCTGTGGGGGCCAGAAATCCACAAACAACCAGTGTCAGTCTGGATTGGCGAGTCCTCAGCGAATTTTATAGCATATATGCAAAATCAAAAGAAGACCCCATAGATGGGGATAGTTGGGAACAAATATTAAAAAGTGTAGCTGCTGACTTTTAACAATCGGACACTTACCTGTCCCATGCTCCAGGGATGCGGCCGCCTGAAGGCTCGCTCCTCTCCCCCTCCACTCGGTGGCGCCAGCATCACAAGTGTGGGTGCCCGGCTTTGGCTGCGCTGTATTAAATGGCCGGTGTAGCTTCTGGGACCTGTGACGTGTCCCAGAAGATCGCCGGGTGGGAGGGGGGGAAGGTGAACTTCCTTCCTGTTCCGCGACACCAGGACAGGAAATGCAGCTGAGACCTTGTTAAAACAGGGTCCCAGCTGCCCCCCCAAAAAAATGACATGCCAATTGTGGCATGTCGGGGGGGGGGGGGGGTCACCTCCCCTTAAAGCAGAAGTTCCACTTTTGGGTGGAACTCCGCTTTAAGAAGGGTATTTGCTACACTCACCACCGGTGTAAGTGGCATTCTTCCCACTAACCCCTAATGCCTTAATTTTAGCAGGGGTTCCCTGGGATCCAACAATTATTTCAAGGGTTTTCCTGGATTCAGGAATGTATTAGGGCAGACTTGTACAATTTCTGAAAGGTACAGTTTAAGTCTAGGTTTATTCTACAAAATTCCTATATTCATCAGTAACAAAATCTTGGCTCATTCATTCAGATGCTCCTTCAGAGAGTTCTCAGTCAATGATATCACATTGCATTAAGTGTGAAATATTATCTGTATTACGCACAGCAATAATAATACAACTTCTGGACTTTCATATAGCAGCACTTGTAAGAATCCTGTTTAATAATAAAATTCCAACTCCTCCAACACATGTTATATATTATCAAGGACTGCAAAAATCTAAGTTTGGTACAATTCAGCTTGACAGAAAAGGAGAAAAACCTCCTTCATGGGAAGTTATACTGGCAATACTTGCATTGTAAATCTTAGGTTAAATTTTAGCTGTTATATGATGATGAGAATTTAATATTAAGAAAGGTAACTTGCAAGCAATTACATAGGATACAAAAAGTTAGACCTCTGTGTGTGATGCCCATAGCAATCAAAATTTCATTAAGATTAAAACTGGACTGTGTGTTGTAAATACCACCACTCCATATTGTTTATAAAGAGTCAAAATGATGTATGGGAAATAAAAGAACAAATGTAAGTGTTATCTGTGAAGGTTCTCATTCTTACAGAGATTCTGAAACCTATAGAGATAGGACCACAGTATACAAAGGAGCCTTGTTGATACACTGTACACATACACTATATTGTCAAAAGTATTGTGACGCCTGCCTTTACACCCACATGAACTTTAATGGCATCCCAGTTTTAGTCCAGAGGGTTCAATATTGAGTTGGCCCACCCTTTGCAGCTATAACAGCTTCAACTCTTCTGGGAAGGCTGTCCACAAGGTTTAGGAGTGTCTATGGGAATGTTTGACCATTCTTCCAGAAACGCATTTGTGAATTCAGTCACTGATGTTGGAGAGAAGGTCTGGCTCACAGTCTCCGCTCTAATTCATCCCATCAATGTTCTTTATGGACCTTGCTTTGTGCACTGGTACGCAGTCATGTTGGAACAGGAAGCAGCCATCCCCAAAGTTGGGAGCATGAAATTGTCCAAAATGTCTTGGTGTGCTGATTCCTTAAGAGTTCCCTTCACTGGAACTATAGGGCCAAGCCCAACCCCATACCATAATCCCCTCTCCACCAAATGATTTGGACCAGTGCACAAAGCAAGGTCCATAAAGATGTGGATGAGCGAGTTTGGGGTGGAGGAACTTGACTGGCCTGCACAGAGTCCTGACCTTAACCCGATAGAACACCTTTGGGATGAATTGGAGTGGAGACTGTGAGCCAGGCCTTCTCATCCAACATCAGTGCCTGACCTCACAAATGCGCTTCTGGAAGGATGGTCAAACATTCCCATAGACACTCCTAAACCTTGTGGACAGTCTTCCCAGAAGAGTTGAAGCTGTTATAGCTGCAAAGGGTGGGCCAACTCAATATTGAACCCTACGGACTAAGACTGGGATGCCACTAAAGTGTATGTGTGTGTAAAGGCAGGAGTCCCAATGCTTTTGGTAATAAAGTGTATTTGCAAATGTAATCTCAAATTTTATTTGTACAAATATAAAAACAATATAATAATATTAAAAATCTGGAATAATACAAAACATGATCACATGTACATATTATATATAATATATTGCTTTCCTTGTCATCCGTGCCATATTTAGGTGAAGGGTTGCTTACTGTGACGCATTTCATGGGTCAATAGTAGGCTTCATCGGGAAGATCATTACAGTCAAGTTCTGTGGTAGATATACAAATTGTTCAAAAAGAACATAATTTACACAGTACGACCAACAACTGCACCTCCTAGAAGAAATGGACCACGCTCATCTGGAATATCCAGTGTCTGCCCTTGAATGGGTCATTGGTTCAAAATAGAAGTTTCTCTTTTAGTTATACTTGCTCAAAATTAGCCAGTTAATGTGTAAGACTTGTCCATATCAAATCTCCACCCACATAGGCATGTCACATAGTCCCTTCATAGGAGCTTGGTGAAGTAACAGCGGTCATATGAAAATCTTTTTTTTTTCCTATTTAGATGCAGATTTGATATGGACTAATCGTACACATGAACTGAGAAAGTTCATGTTTTGTATTATTCCAGATTTTTATTATTATTACATTGTTATTTACATTAGTTCAAACTTTTGAAATGTTATGCTACTTGCTTTGGGTTACAGTCCTGATTTTTCTAGACTTTTTTTGTATATATTTCCATATACAGTAAGATGTGGTACCTGACACAAATAGGGGTTGATTTACTAAAGGCAAATAGACTGTGCACGTGGCAAAGTGCAGTTGCTCCAGAGCTTAGTAAATGAGGTAAGGCTTCAATTTGCAAAGAATATCCAATCACATGCAAGGTAAATAAAATAAAAAAACAGCATTTTTGCTTGCACATGATTGGATGATGGAAGTCAGCAGAGCTTCTGCTCATTTACGGAGCTCTGGAGCAACTGCAGAACCCCCCCCCCAGTAAATCAACCCCATAGTCTCCAAAATACTGAAGGTTCCCATGTGCAATTCCTTCCACCCACCCATTTAATATTGCTACTGTATTTGCAAACTAAACCTTGTCTTTGATATACACTGTTAGACAGGGTTAATTTGTTTTTTTTTTTGCTGAGCTGGGAAATTTTTAGTGTGCAGGGAAATTTTTTCTTGTTTGTAATGTGCTAAGCCCCCTCCATGTGCACCTTACTGTGAAAGGCAGTTATGAATTGGGCAGGTTGCCACTTATCTGCACAGCTTGCCAGCTGAATTGTGCATGGAGATGCATTGGATGCTTTCAGCTGCCATTGTGCTCTTGTTGGGCGTCCAATGTGTCCCTGCACCTTTTAGGAGGAGTCGGCTCCCTCCAGGCAAACCTGCCCTTAATTTATCCACTGCTATATGTACTCTAGTTTGGCGACTCAAAACTATAAAGTTAGGGCCGCAGTACACAGGGGAGCCTTGACGGGGCACTGTGGCTTTAACATTTATTTGCAAATGTGTGCAACTAAACTCTCTGTCTTTGATATACACTGTTAGACAGGGCTAGTTTTTTTCTTGCATGCTAGCTGGTAAGGCCCCTTTCACACTTGTGCGACTTTCCTGCGACTGCAAAGTTGCATGACAAGTTGAACCCCATGATTTCCAATGAGTACCATTAATATCTGTGTGACTTCAAGTTGCAGCGACTTTAAGGTAGTCCCTGTACTACTTTGGTCCGATTTTGATGCGATTTGAGGTTCCTAGACCTGAAGATTACACAGGCATTAATTAAAGTGGCATCAAAATCACGGCAAAATTGGGGCAAAATCACGGCAAAAATCACTGTAAAATTGTGGCAAAGTCGCGTGAATTTCAGGTCACACTTGTGCGACACGGTTTTACCTCGATTTCAGATCAGTATGACTTAGGTCCGACTTTGTTGCAACTTTGGCACAATGAAAACATATTACAAAGTCGTACAAAAATAGTACAGAAATTGCATCTACAGGGTGGGCCATTTATATGGATACACCTTAATAAAATGGGAATAGTTGGTGATATTAACGTCCTGTTTGCGGCACATTAGTATATGTGAGGGGGGAAACTTTTCAAGATGGGTGGTGACCATGGCGGCCATTTTGAAGTCGGCCATTTTGAATCCAACTTTTGTTTTTTCAATAGGAAGAGGGTCATGTGACACAACAAACTTATTGGGAATTTCACAAGAAAAACAATGGTGTGCTTGGTTTTAACGTAACTTTATTCTTTCATGAGTTATTTACAAGTTTCTGACCACTTATAAAATGTGTTCAATGTGCTGCCCATTGTGTTGGATTGTCAATGCAACCCTCTTCTCCCACTCTTCACACACTGATAGCAACACCGCCGGAGAAATGCTAGCACAGGCTTCCAGTATCAGTAGTTTCAGGTGCTGCACATCTCGTATCTTCACAGCATATGGTTTTTTATGGTTTTTATGGTCAGTAAAAACCAATACCGGGTGAGCTGCTCCTTCCAGGAGGTACCGCCATTCCTCCAAAGCCGACGTGATGGCCAGCAATTCCCTATCACCGACATCATATTTCCAGCAAGATGGTGCACCACCACATTATGGGTGTCAGGTCCGAGCATTCCTAGATGAACAGTTTCCTGGAAAGTGGATTGGTCATCGTGGGCCAGTTGAATGGCCCCCAAGGTCTCCCGATCTGACCCCCTTAGACTTTTATCATCTGAAGGCAATTGTCTATGCTGTGAAGATACAAGATGTGCAGCACCTGAAACTACGGATACTGGAAGCCTGTGCTAGCATTTCTCCTGCGGTGTTGCTATCAGTGTGTGAAGAGTGGGAGAAGAGGGTTGCATTGAACGGATAAAGTTATGTTAAAACCAAGCACACCATTGTTTTTCTTGTGAAATTCCCAATAAGTTTGTTGTGTCACATGACCCTCTTCCTATTGAAAAAACAAAAGTTGGATTCAAAATGGCCGACTTCAAAATGGCCACCATGGTCACCACCCATCTTGAAAAGTTTCTCCCCTCACATATACTAATGTGCCACAAACAGGAAGTTAATATCACCAACCATTCCCATTTTATTAAGGTGTATCCATATAAATGGCCCACCCTGTATATTATTCAGGTGTGATTTGCATGCGACTTTGAGGGTTCAACATTGAAGTCTATGGACCTCAAGTTGCATCAAAGTTGGGCCAAACTAATGCAGGGACTACTTTGAAGTCGGCACGACCTGAAGTCGTACAGATATGAACGGTACTCATTGGAAATAATGGGGAACGACTTGTCATGCGACTTTGCAGTCCCAAGTCGCAGGACAAGTTGCATAAGTGTGAAAGGGGCCTAAGGCTCCCTTTCACGCTTGTGCGACTTGTCATGCAGCTTTGGACCTCAAAGTTGCATGACAAGTCGTTCCCCATGTTTTCCAATGTTACCCATTCATATATGCGCGACTTAAAGCTGCAGCAACTTCAAAGTAGTTCATGTACTACTTCGGTCCGACTTTCATACAACTTGAGGACCATAGAGTTCAATGTTAACCCTCAGAAGTTGCATGAAAGTCGTACCAAATTGTTATACAATGCAACTTGTGTGCAACAGTTGTCCATTATCACTGGCCAAATCCAAAGTTGTATCTAAGTTGCACCCATCCAAAGTTGCATCAAAGTTGCACTCCAAATTCGGTGCAACTTTGGAGTCGTACACGTGTGAATGGGGCCTATGTGCTGGGACATTATTTGTTGTTTGTAAAGTGTCTCCATCTTCTAAGTCATGGTATAGCTAGTAGTCGTGTCAAATACAACTCAGTCATACACTCCTTTAGTTTTAAAGAGTGTCAGGAAGATACTCCAGCATTTTCCAGCAACAGGTAGCACAGTCACCTCCATCCAATCACCAATCACTTGACATATTGCATGATGATTTGATTAAGGTGCTTGTGTGTATCTAAATGTTGGGGAATGTTCCTGACACTTGTTAAAACTAGAACTAAAGAAGTGGCCTGGATGAGCTATGAAACATCTTCAATGTTGCAGAACAAGTCCAGTTGAATGTGACCAACTACTACTATCTATAGCTGTAAGTGTTTTGCTTGGTATGGACTTCAGTGCTTACCTTGGTTGTCCACAGTTTGACCGTCCAGTCAAAGGATGATGTCAGGAACAGATGAGAAAAGTCAATGGATCCCACCGCGCTATGGCAATTGATTCCAGTTATGGGCCCTTGATGACCTTCGAACACCTCACTGATCCCAGCTTTGCTGTGGGCACATAACAAAGAGAATGGCAGTTACCTTCCACATACATCACACTACCCTTTAACCAGTGCTGGGACAAGGTCATATATGTAGAGCCCAGGGCGAACATGCCAAATTGCAACCCCCCCCCCCCCCCCCAAGATATATGGCGATTATGTGTCAGCAAAAATTCCCTCCCCTCTGCATGTTTGCACCCTAAGCAAAAATTCCCCCCAGCTCAAATCCTCTCATTCCACATACAGTTGTGCTCATAAGTTTACACACCCTGGCAGAATTTATGATTTCTTGGCCATTTTTCAGAGAATATGAATGATACCACAAAAAACATTTCTTTCACTCAAGGTTAGTGTTTGGCTGAAGCCATTTATTATCAATCAACCGTGTTTACTCTTTTTAAATCATGACAACAGAAACTACCCAAATGGCCCTGATCAAAAGTTTACATATCCTGGTGATCTTGGCCTGATAACATGCACACAAGTTGACACAAAGGGGTTTGAATGGCTATTAAAGGTAACCATCCTCACCTGTGATCTGTTTGCTTGTAATTAGTGTGTGTGTCTAAAAGGTCAATGAGTTTCTGGACTCCTGACAGACCCTTGCATCTTCCATCCAGTACTGCACTCACGTTTGTGGATTCTAAATCATGGGGAAAGCTAAATAATTGCCAAAGGATCTGCGGGAAAAGGTAGTTGATCTGCATAAAACAGGAAAGGGATATAAAAAGATATCCAAGGCATTGGTAAAGCCAATCAGCAGTGTTCAAACTCTAATCAAGAAGAGGAAAATGAGGGGTTCTGTTGAAACCAAACCACGGTCAGGTAGACCAACTAAAATTTCAGCTACAACTGCCAGGAAAATTGTTCAGGATGCAAAGAAATCCCACAAATAACTTCAGGTGAAATACAGGACTCTCTGAAAATATGTGGTATGGCTGTTTCAAGATGTACAATAAATAGGAACTTGAAGAAAGATGGGCTGCATGGCCAAGTCACCATAAGAAAGCCATTGCTACGCAAATGCCACAAAGTATCCCGCTTACAAACCGCCAAACAGCAAAAGAGCCAAAGAGCTTTTTGGCCACAACCATAAACGCTACATTTGGAGAGGAGTCAACAAGGCCTGTGATGAAAGGTACACCATTCCTACTGTGAAACACGGAGGTGGATCGCTGATGTTTTGAGGATGTGTGAGCTACAAAGCCACAGGAAATTTGGTCAAAATTGATGGCAAGATGAATGCAGTATGTTATCAAAAAATACTGACGGAACATTTGCATTCATTAGCCAGGAAGCTGTGCATGGGACGTACTTGGACATTCCAACATGACAATGATCCAAAACACAAAGCTAAGTCAACCTGTCATTGGCTTCAGCAGAATAAAGTGAAGGTTCTGGAGTGGCGATCGCTTAGAAACCGGTATTTTCCGTACGATTTTCTGATCGTGTGTACGGGGCTTTATTCATATTCTCTGAAAAATGGCCAAGAAATCATAAATTCTATCCAGAGCTGCACCAGATATTTCAAACTTTACATCGGGAAAGACACGCTGACGTCACTGCCTATGGAAGCTGTACACGAGAGCCGGCCGGCTTGTTTGTTCTCTCGCTTGCTGACTACTAATTCATTGTAAGTGCAATACTTTTATTTTTAATCAATTTTAAACGTTATCACACTATTGGGATTCCTTTCTCTTCGGTACATTCCGGAGCCGAGGCTCTCCCTGTATAGGAGGCTGTAGGACGCTCTCTCCCATACCCTGTAGTGGGGTTCCTGGTCCAGGGGAATACTGTCCCCTACTTGGTGTTACCTGTCTGATCCCTACAGTCATAAGTAGATCCATAGGGACGAGTGCTGACTTCTAGTGAACACATCACACCCCATTGGGGACCCGGGCTAGGTGGCAGGCCAATGCGCTATCCGCGTTACTTCTGGTAAGCTGCCATCTAACTTTGGTGGTCTCACAGTGGCATGCAGTTCGTCTCACGTGGTGCATATATCAATTGTGATTTTGACCATTTGGACTCAAGTGGCACTTCTTATTTACATTGAAATACCTTTGGAGTGTTTACTTTTTGAACTATACTCAGATTGTACCTACTATCAATCAAATGAAGCAGTTCTCCTTCTTTACGCTTAGTTTTACTAGTATTAATTTAAGGCATATGTAATGTGTGTGTCAGTTTGCTAATCCAGTTGTGCCTTAGCATCAGGGATTTTTGTGTTTTTTGTGCACTTTATTTTGTGTTTATGTATTTGGAAGCATACTTATTAATATTTTAATAGAAGGGTTCACTGTAGTCTGGTGGGCATGATTTTTGTTTTAGCTTAATTTTTAACGGTGCAAACTGTAACCTTCATATAGCACAGCCTACCGCGTACAAATAATGCACCCCAAACAACCCCAACTAGCAACAAACCCCCCCCCCAAGAAAAATTCCCCTTCTTAACACAAATTCTTTGCCTCTCAAATTTTCCCTTCAAGCACAAGTCCTCTCCCCCCGACTCCAAATCCCCCTCCCAGCACAAACACCCCTCCCCCAATTCTCCATCCTAGCATAAATTCCCCCACCTAGCACATATAATGCACCCAAAACAACCCCAACTAGCAGCAATCCCCCTCCCCAAAAATGTCCCCTCCTAGCACAAATCCCCCCCCCCCCACCACCACCATATTACCTTTTCTAGCACAAACCCCCTCCTAGCACAAATTCTCTTCCCCATCCCTCCTCTCAACACAAATCACCACTCCTAGCACACCTCCCCAAATTTCCCCTCTTAGAACAATTCTTACCTCCTGCCACACCCCAAATTCCGCCCTCTCAACACAAATCCCCCCCCCCCAATCTCCTTGTGGTACCCCCATACCTAACATGATACCACATTGAGCAGGGCAGCCACCTCTCCTCCCCACCTCTTATATAGGCCCTGCCTTTAACTATATCTTCAATTATCTATGCATTCTTCACTAGTAGCACATTCTTACCTTGCACCCTTTCCACCATTCCGTGTAGCAGCTAAGAGCAAAAAAAATACCCAGTACTTCTGCGTATGCAAGGGCATGTGACTCACTCCCTATCCTCTTATGTGAAAGTGCTGATGCTTGGTGACTGCCTCAGCGCTCTCTCTAGGGACAGGGAGACAGTCCTCAGCTGCAACTCAGAGCCTACACAGGCTATCCTTTTCTTGGTGGTCATAGCAATGAGGATTGAAGAATATGAAGTATGTGCTGCTGGTGAGAGAATATTTAAAGAGAACCTGATGCTGTCAGGAGGGAGGTTTGTGCCCAGAGATGTGATTTAATGCTAATATTAGGGGCAGTTTGACACTATTGTGGTGCGACAACACAAGTTATTTGTGTTGGTGTGCTGGGGTGCCATTCACTTTGAATGGCACCCCAATGCAATTAAGCAAAGCACCTGTGCTCCGGAGCACCACAGTACATGGTAACGTATTAACCTGTGTTGCATTCCCAAAAAGGGGTCAGGTGCAGTTTTTGTTGCCATTTTTCAGCCTATTTACACCGATGCACATTAACTTGTGTTATAATGAACATTAATGTGCATGCATGGCTGCACGGCACCGCTGTAAACCCAGCCTAAAATATTGTACATACAGTACGGTTTTCAGCTGTATAAAGCTTTTTTGAAATCTATAAAGTATCCCCAAACTTGAGTTGAAGGTTGTAGAACACAGATCATAGTGGGAGTGCTGACTATCACTTGTAAAAAAGCTGCCAGCAGACTTCAGCAGGGTTTCCACACATTTCAAAAGATCTATAAATGGAGGAGGAGGACTTCTCAATCATCCACTCGTCCTCCATTCATAGATTATGTTTCATTCATAGAAGCTGTATTAACAACTTCTGTGAATGTATGAGCTGGGTGGAAAGGGCAGGCAATCATCTGCACACCAGGTGATTACAAGAGCAGGAGTAGGGAATTTAGGCATCTGAGGAGGAAGATTTCACCTAAACCAGCAGCACAAGAGACACATCACGTTGATGGTAAATAATGTTCCTTGCACTTTTTTTAAAACTAAACTCAGGCTTTAAAAAGACTGGTCTACCACCTAAAAATTGTAGGTGTAGCACCCTGGTCTTGAACATGAACGTTGTTAAATCTAGTTTTCCGGGTGGTAACTAGCCCGGCTAATTGTTAGGGCACATGTGCCAAACACAAGGCCCGTGGACCAAATGTGGCCCACCAGACCATTTAATGTGGCCCTCGCACATCTCTTGCAACTGCGGCACCCCCATCATCTCCGCAATCATCTTGTCTCAGCAGCAGAGAGGACAGAACTCCTATGCAAGACCCTGTGCATCTCCGAGCAGCCACAGAAATACTCGTCTCTGCCCTCCTCCTCCGTTTCAGCAGTTGGCAGTGGAGAGGAAGACATAACTCCTCCTACAGATCCTGCGCCTCTCTAAGCAGCCGCAGCACCCCTCGTATCCACCACTTCTGGTCTCAGTATTCAGCAGTCCTACTCTGGTCCACCTCTAGACCCTGCACTTTCTGCTTCCCAGCTCCACCCCCAGCTTCTTCAAGGGGAGCACAAGGTAATGGGGGGGTGCACTGTGATGTAAGGGAGGGTGGGGGTCTATTGCCTTTTAATGGTGGGGGGGGGGGCTCTTGACATCTAGTCTTACAGATACAACTGACCCTTTAAGGTGATCCTTAATGCTGATGTGGCCTGATATGAAATAGAGTTTGAAGGGACAGAGTTGTTAACGAGGACCAACCATTCCTGTTGAGATTGAGACAAGGTCTACACAACGGGGATACCAAGTTTAGTATGTGTACAGATCTGTGTTGAAATCAAAGTTACAAGTTCAGTTGCCAAAGGAAATTGCTCTTTTCAGGCACAGTTCAGCTTTAAGGCCTGTGGAACTATACAACTACCATACTGTTCTATTTGTCTGTGTCTCGGAGTCTGTTAACCACTTCAGCCCCCCATCCTCTACTCCCTTCCTGACCAGAGCACTGCGGTTCAGCACTGGGTCGCTTTAACTGACAATTGCGCAGTCGTGCAACGTTGTACCCAAACAAAATTGCTGTCCTTTTTTTCCCCACAAATGGAGCTTTCTTTTGGTGGTATTTGATCCCCTCTGCGGTTTTTATTTTCTGCACCCTCCCTAAATAACCTTTTATGTAGCTGCCTGGGGCGGGGGCAAAGCGGAATACTATATAGAAGGGGTCCACAACCCCCGGCTGTGGACCGGTGCTGGTCCGTGGCCTACTGGGAGCCAGGCCAACCGGCGGTGATTGGCGGCGGGTAGAGACAGCTGGCACAACCTGCACTGTCACCCTCTAATTACCAGAGGGCGCATGCTCCCCTTCTCCTAGCACTACTTCCTTACCTCTCTGTGGTTACAAAGAAGGAGGGAGGGAGGAGAGCCAGGATCTCAGAGAGCACTGGTAAGACCCAGGCTGCACCCCCCCATCCTCTCCCAGATGAGGTGACAGGCTGCACCTCCAACACCACCCCGAGGTGACTTGCTGCAATACCCCCAAGGGGTCCAAGGAGGTGGTGACTTCTGCACGGCTGGTCCCTGGTGCCAGGGAGGTTGGGACTGCTGCTATAGAGTGTCACTTGAGTGACAGCTCTGAATCTGCTGGGGCTGCTGACATCACATCCAAAATGGCAGCACCAAGCAGCTTTCTTGGGCCTTTTGGATGTACCATAAGCGAAGATTTTACAGGTAAATAAACATTAAAAATGCTTGCAATATACTTATAAACCTTTGTGATTGTTGTTGAGACACTTCCCACACTTCCCTTACTAGCACCAAAATCTCTCTGTCCAGCACTGAGATCTATGTCTTGGCATCAAACACCACTGAATCAATTTGCCTTCACTAAATAGTACATTTTGCAAAATACAGCATTCCAATTTAAAACTGATATCAAATGGCTTTGTATACCTTCCATGGCGGCAAGCTGTGTACACAATCCCCTCCTCACTTCCGACTACAAAATTATTGACATCTCCAGTAGGAAATGCCATTCCAGTAACTGCCACTGGTTTGGATTTGTTGTAGACGAGTTCCATACTTTCCTGGAATAAACACAAAAACCTTCATTAAGGTGAAACATTCTTAAAAAGAGAAGTATGGGTATTTAATTTCTTGAATCATGCTTACCTCGGTGGATGCAGCATCGGTCAGATAGTGGGTAGGGTTTAAAATTGATTTTGTTTCTGCTATCCAAGACTACGTTAGAGAGGTTTACCCTCATTTTGGAGTTATTTCACTAAGGCTGGGTTCACACTAGTCCGATTCTCGGACCGACATGAAGAGCACAAGTTGCATTACGTCACAAAAACAATGATTCCCTATGAGAGCCGTCTTAACTGGTCCGACATGTGTTTTTCAAAGTCGGAGCGACTTTGAAAAAGGTTCCTGTACTACTTTTGTCCGACTTTGATCCTACTTCAGCCCATTGAAAGGCATTGAAGTCGGATCAAAGTCGTATCAGTGTCTTCACTGATCCGACTTTGGCATGCGACTTGTCCTCTGGGGATCTTGAAGGGGAACTCCACACCATATTTTTAAAGAAAAAACTGGCATGGGGTCCCCCTCCAGGAGCATACCAGGCCCTTTGGTCTGGTACGGATTTTAAGGGGAACCCCATGCCGAAAAAACGGCGTGGGGTCCCCCCAAAAATCCATACCAGACCCTTATCCGAGCACTCAACCCGGCAGGCCAGGAAAGGGGGTG
>BLSH010283458.1:1141417-1161333 GCA_018402905.1 Glandirana rugosa
AGCACTTTGGAAAATCATTGGAAGATTTGAAATGAACTGTTTAAATGGACTGCACAATTGAAATGATATAAATCGAAGAAAATTGAATAACGTTAGAAAGCACAGGCACTTGATGTGAATAGAGTTACCAATTACAATATGTATGCACTTTAGATATATACACTATAAAAGCACCTGAGAGCACTACAGTCACCTATAAATAATTTTAATAAGGTCTCACATGGACCATAGTAATATGTATAAAAATTGATAATCTGGCATATGTGATTGTAGGATTGGGGACGATTTGTTATATCTGTTCTATAATTTTATTGGTCATATAACACTGTGAATGTGAAATAATACCAGCATTACTAGCACTGTGACCACTATCATATCCAATACACTGATCACAAAAAAGCACATGGGCTACAGCGGCACTTTAAAAGACTAAGCAAGCACTGATATACTAGGAATTAGAATAAGAATACCAGCAAGCGCTGTCCAAACACCCACATTTTCAATATCCTATGAAACCAAAATTGGAAACATAGGTCACAACAGCAGCTGCAAACAGAACCACCAACACAAAAACATATTTCCAGTGGCGCGAGGCACACCAACCCACATAGTAAAATCAGTTGGTATATGCAGCACAGCATGCTTGTTATACTCACTGTGGAACTTAAGCGGTTAATCCTCTGCATTGTGTAAAAAGGCTGTTTTATCCTGTATGCCATAGATCCTTCCCTCCTGCACTGTCTATCTGCGAAAGAGCAGCTAACACGGACAGGTTAGGCCACCTACACATGCTCAGTTGTGTCTTTTATGCTGGAGAGAACATGTACTTGTTCTCAGAGATAGCCAGGTCAAATGATATTGACATCACACATGTGGGCGTGCATACAGGCTGTAGTGGAAATCTCCTCCTACCTGAGCTCTCAGAATGAAGAAACTCTGCAGTCTATCGTGTAAATGTGGTATACAGATACACCTAAAAGGTATATACTGGCAGTATTTTAATGTAAAAAGATGATTTATAAGCTGTGGGCACTGTGGGGGCAGGTGAACTATTTTCATATTACTGGGTTCAGTAACACTTTAAGATTACAAACTGAGAGACCTTGATGATTGCATGTTTACTTTACTTCCCAAGCTCTCTTAGGCAGGCCATAGACGGTGTGAATTTCCCTGCAACCACAGGTTGCAGGAAAGACATTAGCACGATTCCACCATCACCACAGACAGTGTTGACAGGAGAATCTGTTAACATTTTTAAGTTCTGCAACAGTGCTGAGGTTAAATTTCTTTTTGCAATAAGTGTGGGGAGATATGGCACAGCTGACAAATTCTACTTATAGACAGTATTTGGCCACCATTTTACTGAGAACAAAATCAGCTGCTTTGTTTATGTAGCCAATGGCCCCCTTAGGAGTGGCTGAGTGTTGTGGTCCATCTGCTCACACTGCCCTCAATCACATCCATACTGCACCCGGAGTCACAGAAGAGGCTGGTACTTTGTTTTGTTTTATTAGGGGATTGAACTTGGATGGGGATTAGGGGTTGTTATGGGATGCCCATTGAATTAGTTGCAAATTTACACAGGACCACTATATACAGCTCCGTATATACATCTCCTCTTGTCCTCCAGCACCTTACTTGCTCCAGTCACACTTCTTCCTCCAGCACATTACTTGCTTCTCTAAACTCCAGTTCCTCTCTTCTGCACATTATTTGTTCCAGGCCCAGAAGGAAATTTACTAGGCCTTCTCCATTCCTCCAGCCTGTCTAGCACATGGTGAAGCTTGCCATGCTGTGCGCAGGGCCTCCCTTAGTGTGTAGGTACACTGATATGCTATCCGGCCTGGTGGGCTACTACTCCCAGCCCATCCTCTTGCTCCAGGCCCTGTCAGCCACTCCAGCTGCGTTGGCCTTCTTCACTGCCACCATGACACCACAGTCCCTTACTGACTTCTGCATCCTTCCCAGATTGTCTCTCACCCCAATCCACTCCGGAATGCCTCTACAGCTTCCCAGGATGTGTGCCACTCACCGACCACCTGGTGGACTCCTTGCCGAACTTCTGCAGTAGCACTGTCTGTTGCTCTCCTTCTCCCTTGTGCTGCTCCAGGATCTCCTTTTCTTCATGGCTGCACCCGAGCCCAGGCCTAAAAGTCCCCCCCCCCCCGACTGGGGCCTCCCTCCCGGATGAGGCCTCCAGCTCTTCCATCCGAATTCCTCCCAGAATGGGCTGACTCTGAGTATTTAAGGAGGCCTGCCCCCTGCCACTCCAGATTGGGGATTGGTCAGGGCTCTTTAGAACACTCCAGATGGGTACGCCTCCCTCCCAGCTCTCTGTCCAGAAACCTTCCACCAGCTTCTGGAAAGAAATGGGAGTTCCTAGTGACCTCATCTGTGAATCACTCAATCCTACCTGAGCCACTCCCAGCCCAGAAACAAAAACAATCAGGCCTGCACACCAGTCAGGCCTGATTACATTTTCCTCACCTACCAAAAATCTATCCACACTAGCTCCCACTTACCATGGGGCACTACATTTGCAAAATAGACCTAAAGATTATTTCTAAAATTTTTGCACGTAAATTGCACATTAATTAATACACAACTGTTTAATAAATGTACCCCAACTAGGGGGATTATAATTGATCCTGTCTTAATGATTGCAGCCACTAATCTGCCACATTTAATTTATATGGGGACACATTTATTTGTAGCATCTTCCTGAATAGGTTGATAGTAAAGCTAAGCAAATGTAGTACTCGTGGCTCCACTGTAACTAGTGGAGCAGTGTTTGATTGCTTTGGTCTGTTCTGGACTCTGCAGGCTGTAGGTCTGATTGCTCTCCCCTGCCTTCTGGAGGATTCCAGCATATAATGGGTTGGGAGGATGCAAACCAGCAGTCTGAATATGTATGTGGTCTCAGCCAATCCCTAGGGGGAGGGTGCCCAGTAGGTGGCTGCTGAATGTATAAATAGTCTGGTGCTTATCCAGGAGGAGAAGTTCCCACCCCGAAGGGCTGCTGCCCCTCCGGGAAGCCCAGCTGAAAATTCTACTTGTGCTCATCAAGGTCCCAGCTATGCCAGAACAGGAGGGCCTGTTCTGCAAAAATCTCTGAAGCTAAGGGAGGGAATTCACTTGGGATCTGGTCTAGGAGACTCACGGAGGAGTTGTCTGTCTGATACTGGAAGGAGGAATCCAATTACCCAAGGACATTGTAAGTACAGACCTGAAGGGAAAATACTAGTGACTGTTGCTGGTGATATCCCTAGCAAATTTTTACTGGTGCTTGCCTGGACAGAGAGGTTGCTGAAGGTGTCCCGGCGCTGTTCGTTTTCTGGGCTTTTGTGTGAAAGACTGTTCAGAAAGTTATATTCCAGTGGCGAGTGTCCTCAATTCACTGCTTAGCCTTCATGAATAATCCCACAGCTCCCTATGCCCTATCCAAGTTAATCAGCAATACATTTTAAAAAGGCAACCCCTAGATGGGTAGGGAACCTGCGGCTTTCCAGCTGTTGTAGAACTACATTTCCCATGAGGCATTGCAAGGCTGATGGATACAATTACTCCCAGAAGCATGATGGGAAATGTCGTTCTACAGCAGCTGGAGAGCCACAGGTTCCCTACCCCTACCCTAGACTGTTTATTAAGCCAGAAGCATGATTGTTGATGTGTGCCTGGCTGCTAATGGAGAACATGGGACAAATTTATGGCCCTTTTGGAGTGCTACATATTATTCGGACACATGTTGCATAATGAATTAGACACGACAAGCAGACCTGTGACTATTGAAAAAGTTATCCTTGGCACTTCTTTGTTCTGTGACAGATACACTATATTACCAAAAGTATTGGGACACATGCCTTTACACCCACATGAACTTTAATGGCATCCTAGTCTTAGTTTGTAAGGCTCAATATTGAGTTGGACCACCCTTTGCAGCTATAACAGCTTCAAATCATCTGGGAAGGCTGTCCACAAAGTTTAGGAGTGTGTCTATGGGAAAGTATCTGATTAAATTAAGTTTCAAAAGTAGCTGAATAGAGAAAATAAAGGGATTTTATTTAAACTTACCGTAAAATCCTTTTCTCCGAGTTCAATGACAGACACAGCTCTTCATGACGTGTGGGGTTTATGCTTGTCCCACTAGGAGTTAACTAGGCAGGGAAAAGAACAGCTGGCCCCTCCCATGGGGCCGTCCTCTCTTCCCACATAAACCCTCTCCATAGCATAGCTCAGCAGTTCGTACACAAGCCGTACAGAGAACAGAGGACAGAGGGGTGGGTGTTGCGTGTGTCAGTGAACTCGGAGAAAAGGATTTTACGGTAAGTTTTAATAAAATCCTTTTTTCTCCTATCGTTCACTGACAGACGCAGCTCTTCATGATGTGTGGGGATGTCCCCAAGCTGTGTCAAAAAGAGGGGTGGGTAAACGCTAACAACAGTACCCAACAGAACCTCTAATGAGGTGTCAGACGCGCCTACACTGCCGCCTGCAAAACTTTGCGGCCAAAAGCAGCATTCAAAGATGCAAACACATCAACTTTATAAAACTTAGTGAAAGTGTGAACCGAGGCCCAAGTGGCCGCCTTGCACACCTGTGACACCGAAGCCTGGTGTCTGAAAGCCCAGGAAGTGCTAACAGCCTGGGTAGAATGAGCCGTGACCGGAAAAGGGGGAACCTTGCCCCGAACAGAATACGCATGGGTCACGGTCTGTCTGATCCAACGAGAAATCGTAGCCGGCGAGGCCGCCAAACCTTTGCGCGGACCCTCTGTCAGCACAAACAAGGCATCAGCTTTTCGAAAATAAGCTGTAGCCAACAAATACACTTGTAAGGCCCTCACTACGTCCAAAGCATGCAACTCAATTTCTTTTGGGTGCGATGGACGAGGGCACAATGAAGGGAGAACAATATCTTCATTAATGTGAAAGGAAGAAACCACCTTTGGAAGGAAGGAAGGAGAGGGTCGCAAGACCGCCTTATCCTTATGCAGGACCAGGTAGGGAGACTTGCACGATAGTGCTGCTAATACAGACACATATCTGGCGGAAGTGATGGCTACTAAAAAAGCCACCTTCTGCGACAGCAGTTGTAAGAAAATCTCCCTGATATTCTCATATGGCGGTTTCTGAAGCACAGAAAGCACCAAATTCAGATCCCACGGAGCCATCGGAGCCTTCATACGAGGTGCCATATGTCGCACACCTTGAACAAAAGTACGAATCAACGAGTGCGAAGCCAAGGGTGTCTGGAAAAGAATCACCAGAGCCAATATCTGGCCCTTGAGAGTGCTCAAAGCCAGTTTTTTGTTCAAGCCCTGCTGCAAAAAAGTCAGGACCCTGGACACGACATAAGAGCGAGGGTTATGACTCTCCGCCTCGCACCAAGCTGTATGAGCCTTCCAGGTGCGGTTGTAAATCCTGCGAGAAGTACACTTGCGAGCCTTCAACAATGTAGGGATCACTGAGTCAGCGACTCCCCTGTCTCTTAGCACCTGGGACTCAATAGCCAAGCCATCAAAGCCAGCGAGGGTAAAGCAGGGTGCAAGATGGGCCCCTGAGACAGAAGATTGTCTCGCAGCGGGAGCCGCTAAGGGGTGTCTGCCACCATTTGCACCACGTCTGCGTACCAAGTGCGCCGAGGTCAACCTGGAGCCACCAGGATTATTGGTATTCCCTCTGCCACTATCCTGCGTATCAATCGCGGTAACAGTTTTATCGGTGGGAAGGCGTACAGAAGGCGGTAACGGCCCCAGGGGGCCACCAGAGCGGCCGTGGCCACTGCCAACAGATCCTTCGTTCTGGACACAAAAGTCTCCACCTTGTGATTGAACCGAGACACCATGAGATCCACATCCGGCGTCCCCCATCTGAGACAAATCTGGTTGAACACCTCCGGGTGGAGAGACCACTCTCCCTGGTCCAGCGTCTGGCGACTGAGAAAGTCCGCCTGCCAGTTCTCCACACCTGGAATATAAATGGCGGAGATTGCCGGAACGTGACATTCCACCTAACGCAGTATCAGAGCTGCCTCCGCTGCAGCTGCTGGACTCCTTGTGCCGCCCTGATGGTTCACATACGCCACTGCTGTGGCATTGTCCGACTGAATTTGAATCGGACGACCCTGCAATCTCACTGTCCAGTGAAATAGGCCCAATCTGATTGCTCTCAGCTCCAGTACATTGATGGGGAGGCGAGCCTCCTGTGCCGACCAACGGCCCTGGGCAGACAGTTGCTCCAGGATCCCTCCCCAGCCTGAAAGACTGGCATCCGTGGTGATGATCACCCACTGAAGGGGCAGGAATGACTTCCCTTGAGTCAGGGCCGATTCCCGAAGCCACCAGGTCAGAGATGCCCTGGTCTGGGAGCTCAGACGAATCAGAAGGTCCAAGGACCAAGGTGACCTGTCCCACCGAGCCAGAATTGCTCGCTGAAGGAGACGAGTGTGACTCTGGGCGAATGGTATCGCCTCAAAAGACGAGACCATGAGCCCCAGCACCCCCATACAGAACCATAATGGAGACCGACGGTGCGACAGGAGGGTTCGCACTGCCAACTGCAGAGACAGCAACTTGGCTGGAGGGAGGAACACCTTCGCCTGCTCTGTGTCCAGAATCAGACCCAGATACTCCAGGCGACGGGATGGAGACACCGTCGACTTCTGCACGTTGAGTAACCAGCTGAAGTCCTGTAGCGAGGTCATTGTGATTCTCACATTCTCCTCCAGAGCCGAGGCGGACTCCGCTCGCAGGAGCAGGTCGTCGAGGTAGGCTACTACCGCAATGCCTCTCTGTCGTAGCAACACCAAAACTGGAGCTACCAGTTTTGTGAAAACTCGCGGGGCTGAGGCCAGACCGAAGGGGAGTGCCACAAATTGAAAATGGTGGTCTCCCACTGCAAAGCGCAGGAAGCGCTGATGCCGTGGACAAATGGGTACATGGAGGTACGCATCTCTGATGTCCAGAGACGCCAGAAATTCCCCCTGATGAAGGGTGGCCACAAACGAGCAGATAGATTCCATCCGGAATTTCCGCACCCTGATATACCAGTTCAGGGCCTTCAGGTCCAGTACTGGCCGAACCCCCCCCCCTTTTTTGGGAACCACGAATAGATTTGAGTAAAAACCTCGAAACCTCTCTTCTGGAGGCACTGGCATGATCACCCCCTGGTCCGAAAGTGCTTGGACCGCCCCGAAAAGGGCCTCCCGGCGTGCCTGCGGGAGCCCTAAGTTCGATGGGAAGAACCTGTCTGGGGGTAGAGTGTTGAACTCTAACCTGTACCCGGTGGACACTACTTCCCGGACCCAACGGTCGGGGATGTGAGCCAGCCACTGGTCTGCGAACCCCAGAAGACGTCCCTCCACCCGATTCCCGGGTGGGGGCAACCCATCAGGCTGAGGAGGACTTGTCCTCCGGCTTTTCGGTTTTGCGCTGCCACTTCCCGTGAAGTCCTTGATGATCTCAACCAAACGTGGACCAAATAGACGTCCACCTTGAAAGGGGAGGTCAGCAAGACCTTTTTTGAAAGCATGGTCGCCGGACCAAGAACGCAACCAAAGTATCCGTCTGAGGATAACGGCAAAAACCGCTATTCTGGATAACATCGGCAGTAAATAAACGGCCGCATCACAAAGGTACTTGAAACCTTGGAGCAAAAACTCAGCCCTCTCGGCGTATCGATCAGGCGGCCGCATTCCAGATCAGTCTGGAGCTTCGCCATATGCTCATATAGATGTTGTGCCGCCATGGCGGAGGCCAGGGCTGGCCGTACGGCAGAGCCTGTCACCAGGAATAGCAACCTTAAAAGCGCCTCTGTCTTTCTATCAGTGGGATCCTTAAAAGAAGGAGTCCCTTCCAGAGGAAAGGTCATCGCCTTATTAAGGCAGGCTATCGGTGGGTCCACCACAGGCGATTCCCATTTTTTCAAAAAGCTTTCCTCAAAGGGATAGCGAGCAGCGAACCGTTATGACAGCGAAAAAGAATGCTGCGGACGTTGCCATTCACGATAAAGAAAATGATCAAAAAATTGAACGTAGGTGTAAGCCTTGGGGGTCCTAGGGGGCCTAGAGGACCCACACACATACGCAGAAGACTGCAATTTGCCATCCTGGCTCAGTCGCAGCGTAGTGCGAATGCCAGTGATAATGGCGGGCGACCAGCGCTTTTTCGCGCGCAGCTGCCGCCCCCTGATCCTCTTCACTGTCCGATGGGCCCAGTTCCCCATCAAATAGGTCCACTGGGGTCCCTGAGACCCCTGAGGCCACTTCCGGATCAGAATCCTCCCCTGATGAATAAAGAGGAGGAGGGGGACGCTTCTTGGGGGCCTGTTGGGCGACATCCGCCCGGGGGAGAAATTCACTAAAGACCGTCCGCAGCTGGTCCAAAAAAGCCCCTTGCGCAGATTGCACCGCCGCTGATGCCTCCTCAGCAGGTTCAGCAGTATAATCTACCATCATTCTCCCCCAGAGCCGTCTTAGTGACACACAGGTGCTAAAAAGAGGATGAGGCACCCCCACACTTCCGCACACCACCGCCCCACAGCGCACCAGGGAACCCAGGAGGACTGCACCCGCAGCCACCAACACCCACAGGGGAGCCCAGCTATACTTGCTGTTTTTGCCTGTAACCCTGGAGGATCATCAGAAGAGTCACGCCGTCAGATCACCACCGTTCCACAGAGAAGGGAAAACGATGCACACACGTTTTTGCAGAGGCATGTGGTCAAACACTAGAGGCCGAAAACCCCTGTACAGGAACGTGCAGTACCGCAAACAGCCGCTCCGAACGCTAGAGGGAAAGCCCCATAGACCCAATATGTTTGCGGCATGGGGAAAATTACGACGGTCCGCCGCAAGATGGCGGCCGATCGCCGCATGGCGGTGAAAAACAAAACGAACGGCGCCAGACGATCGGGTGCGGTGCGGGGGAAGGGGGGGGTGTGAAGAAGTGAACAGGAGCTCCACGCGCCCCTACCGGTGACCACCCAGAAAAAAAGATTTTTTTTTTTTGGGCTGTCGGTCCCCCTTCCGCCCCTGAAAAGGGGGGAAGGAAGGAACTCTCACTCACCACTCCGGACGAGCGCCGTGGGTAGCCACCCAGTCGCAGACCTTCCACCCCTGCCTGGACGGTATGCTGCAGGCCAGAAAATCACCCTACCCAAATCGCATCCGGGTCTGGCATAAGTGGGGGTCACCCCAGGCCGCCCGCACGGAACGGGCACGATGCGGCGGGTCCCCATACCGCGGGACTGGCTCGCATCGGACGGCCAGGTCGGGGAGAGTACAGAGCCCATGGACTCTCTATGCCCCGACCAGCTTCTTGATAGCAGATCAATGTTTGATAGAAGTCAAATAGAATAAAAGAAAAAATAAATAAAAAAGGGTCACAAAACAGGACCACAATTCCCCTAAGGGAAGCCAGGTCAACTCCTTGCAAACTAGGCATTGAAACTGCTGAGCTATGCTATGGAGAGGGTTTATGTGGGAAGAGAGGACGGCCCCATGGGAGGGGCCAGCTGTTCTTTTCCCTGCCTAGTTAACTGCTAGTAGGACAAGCATAAAACCCACACGTCATGAAGAGCTGCGTCTGTCTATTTCACCTGCTGAATGAAGCAATCAGTCCTCGGGTCCTTATACAAGCACCTGTGGTCCTCCTACACCCAGATTCCTGTTGGGTAAATATCATACCTACTATACCTACCATTTATTCCACCCCATCTCTCCCTTTCCTTCCCTGTCCACCCCTAGTGTCCTCTCCATCCCTTTCCTGTCGATCCCACGGACTCCCCTTCCCCCCTTTCCCCTACCCCCCTCTGCTCTTCCCCCACCCCTTTTTTCCTCTCCCAGTGGTGTGTACCTGCCCTTGATCCCAACTCAGGAATGTAAATATTTATCTTCAAGTTGTACTGAATTTACAATTACAAATATATCTTATTGTAGGATACAGTTTACCTAAGTGCGTCCCCACATCTACCACTATCTTGGTGGGCCCTTGGGGTGTCGGCGTCTTGACTGCCTGCCAGCCTTGGGCCACATTGTTTGCGGAGTGAGTTGACAGTGTACTAACCTACTATAGGTCTGATTGACATGATAAACGTTTGTTTGATTTAGCATTTTATGCTTTACTATATATATTTATATGTTTGTCTTTACAGGACAGAGTATGTAATTAAACCTCCTGATCTTCTGAGGAAGCATTGTATTGAAAATGCAAAACATGTAAAGCGTGGAACTACCTTGCACGGTCGTGGGTCCACGCTGTGCACATCCCATATCCCCCAACAAATTACCCCCCACCTCACCAATTTTTTTTCCCTCTGGTTATGTTTGGTTTGATTTTTTATCAATTATTTGTGTTAATATCATTGCCACTACTGGAATATGGGAGGTACTACATATCAATTGAATGGGAATGGGATGTAGCCCACAATCATGCAGTAGTTCAGGGGCTCAAATTGTGTTTTAAATGTGATCCAATAAACTTTATATTTTTATAATTAGTGTGTAGTATATATTTTGTATGGTACTGAGAAAGTTACACTTCTAATTGCTCTCCAATTTCCTAACATATAGGGATGTGGTACCTACTTACAGTTAAGGGTCCCTGGTAACCACCCAGCTAGGACTTAATTGATCATCATCCAGGTAACTGACATGTTTACTTCCATATGAAACCTTTGAAATATTTTTTCAAGCATCAAAAGACATTTGATAGAGCATCAAGTACAACTCCAGCCCTAGTCATCACTTTAGAGCAGCCACCTGTGAAAGATAATTGGTTGCTCTTTGCTTGTTACCCTATTAAATAAGCCAGATAGAAAGAGAGGGTCATCAATAACAGACAATAATGCATGTGTCATCCTTACAGTGTGCGCTGCAGCAGAAAGTGGCGTCCTTTGAACTGGAGTCCTCCGATGGCTGCGATTATCCCATAAAACTATCTGTCCAGAGTACGTTCCACCGATCACGAGATTTGGATGAAATCGAGCAAAGCAGACAGACATGACAGAGGACTGCAAGACAGAAGAGAAATGATCAGTTTAACCAATGTGAATAAACAATGGCTGAATATTGGGCAGGCTACCTTTATTTGATATTTAGGCCTCAGCTTGTTTAGGAGCATTGTGTATAGCAAGCTTTTAAAGACCCTTTCACGTGAGAGGTCTGAGGAAAACACGTACCTATAGAAAGATAATAATTACCTCTTCAGCTGCCCATGACACTAAACTCTGCTCTATTACTAAAAAATGGTGCCCTTAAAGTGGATGTAAACCCTTCATATACCCAGTGAAGTGAACAGTCTCAGATGATACACAGAAGTGAAACAAATCTCCCTACATACGTGTAGCCATGCCCCCGTAGGGGTTGCTGAAAGTAGTTGTTCACCTGTCACCCTGCCCAGCCAGACATCCATCTCTCAGTCACTCAGAAACAGAACAGTTCATTGCTTTGTTTTGTTTTTTTGTTTTTTATTAAGGGGTATTGAACTTGGATAGGGATTTGGGAATTATGGGATGCCCAAGAACATTCAGAGCAAATTTGCTTAGGACTATATACACTCCAATATATACACTTCTCTCTTCTCTCCAGCACAAACACTTGCCGCTTTCCATTCTTCCTCCAGCACAAATACTTGCTGCAGACTGTTACTCTTCCTCCAGCACTTCCCTTGCTGCAGAATATCACTCCTCCAGACTAGCTAGCACCGCGTGGGTAGGCCTGACACACTAACTTAGCCCGGCCTCGTGGTCTGCCTTTTGCAAGCAGAGGCCTCGGGCCTCTTTTGTTCATAAAAGTTCAGGTGCTAGCTGCCCTCTATTCAGCTACCACTCCCAGATAGCTCTCTTCAGGTCCTGCCAGCCAGCATGGCTGCAATGACCACTCTCCACTGCCCTTTTCACAGTCCTCTCGTTCTGCATCCATCTCTCAAACTGCAATCTCCCAGTTCTCTCAGGCGTGCCTCCACAGTCCTCCCGACTGTGCTTACTCACCTGTCCTCCCGGCTGCGACCAGTTGTCCTCCTGGAGACTCTTAGAGTGTTCTCTCTCCTGCTGTCCTCTCTTCTGCCCTCTCATGTGCCTCTACTTCCAGGATCTCTCTCTCCACCTGGATGCACCCGAGCCCCAGCCCATGGTCATCCCCCAGACTGGGGAGCTCCCTGTGGGCTCGACAGCTTCCACACTCTCTCACTCCAACATCTTCCACCCACAACTACTCCTCCCCAGCTAGGCTGACCCCAAGTATTTAAGGAGGCTTGCCCCCAGCCAATCCAAGTTTGGGATTGGTCAAAGCCCCTTAAGATACCCCAGGTAGCTCCACCTCTCTTCTCCACCCTTCCCTCTAGCACCTCCTAGAAGAAAGGGGGAGGTAACCGAAAAGTGAAACCACCTGTGAGTCACCAGCTGCTACCCTGAGCCACTTCCAGCCCAGAATCAAAACAAACAGGTCTAGCAACCAGCTAGGCCTGCCTAAATTTACCTCCACTGCCAGAGAAAAACCTCACTCTAGCACCTCACTACCTAGAGGGTGCTACATAGGTTTTACATGCATATCTGCTCTCTTCATCTGTAAATATCCTTTAGAAAGTGCAGATCGTGTTAACATTTTTCTCTTCCTGGTTACCTCTGGAAGTGGATCATTGGAATACAGCCAAAACAGCTGATTGGAGGAAAGGTACACACTCACTCTCCTCATAGGCAAAGGAAGAAAGCAATGTACATAGCTCTGATCTTAGACAACAAGCAGTGTTCTAATCTATTTATAGCAACCTCCCTGTCACACACTTCTATCTCCCGTCACGGAGAACGTGTGACAACTTATTAGGCTGATAACAGAGCTGCGGAGGAAGAGACAGCTACGGGACATAGTTCTTTGAAGAGAGATAAGAAAACACTGGAAATATATGTGCCTAGCTCAAATTTCACAAATCAGGTTTACATCCACTTTAATTCTTCTACAAAATCAAATCTTTTGGGTCCCCGTAGCTCTCACTGGTTCCTCCGGCTGACCTTTATGTCACTAGAGGACTTCAACCATCAGTCCCAGTGGATGAAAATCTTAATGGGAGTGTTGGCCGCTCTTTAAGACAAACTCCTAGGAGAAGTAATGTTAAAGAATGTAAGCAGTTTTTTTAAAGTGAGAATCAGCACCCCCATTAGAGATGTGCACGTCGGAAACATTTGTTTAGTTTCGCCATGTTTAATCATTTCGTTTAGCCATATTCGTTAATTTAGAATTATTCATTTTCAGAGTTTCAGATTAGTGCAAGTCACGCAAATTTGGACCCGCAGCAGTGTGAACCAGGGCACAATGGACAGAAATACAAATTTGTCTGGTTCTCTCTTTTATTTATATTTCATCTGTGCATTTAGCTGATTGCCTGATGTTCATTTTAACAATATTATGCTTTACCACTGATCTTTACCACTGAGAGGGGGAGAAAGATAGAAGAGAGATAAAGGAGAGGGAGAGAAAGATAGAAGAGAGAAAAAGGAGAGGGAGAGAAATATAGAAGAGATAGAAAGGAGAGGGAGAGAAAGATAGAAGAGAGAAAAAGGAGAGGGAGAGAAAGATAGAAGAGAGAGAGAAAGATAAAAGAGAGATAAAGGAGAGGGAGAGAAAGATAGAAGAGAGATAAAGGAGAGGGAGAGAAAGATAGAAGAGAGATAAAGGAGAGGGAGAGAAAGATAGAAGAGAGATAAAGGAGAGGGAGAGAACGATAGAAGACAAAGGAGAGGGAGAGAAAGATAGAAGAGAGAGAGAGAAAGATAGAAGAGAGAGAAAGGAAAGGGAGAGAAAGATAGAAGAGAGATGAAGGAGAGGGAGAGAAAGATAGAAGAGAGAGAAAAGAGAGGGGGAGAAAGATAGAAGAGAGAGAAAGATAGAAGAGAGAGAAATGAGAGGGAGAGAAAGGAGAGGGAGAGAACTATAGAATAGAGAGAGAAAGATATAATAGAGAGAAAGAAGAGGGAGAGAACGATAGAAGAGAGAGAGAAGTAGAGGGAGAGAAAGGAGAGGGAGAGAATGATAGAAGAGAGAGAAAGGAGAGGGAGAGGAAGATGGGAGAGGAAGATAGAAGAGAGAGAAAGGAGAGGGAGAGGAAGATGGGAGAGGAAGATAGAAGATAGAGAAAGGAGAGGGAGAGAACGATAGAAGAGAGAGGAAGATAGAAGAGAGAGAAAGGAGAGGGGGAGGAAGATGGGAGAGGAAGATAGAAGAGAGAGAAAGGAGAGAGAGAGAAAGATAGATAAATAGAGGGGGGAGGGGGGGGGGAATGGCCAGATATAAAGTGCTTCTCCAGCCACAATGTTTTTGTATTAATTTTTGATAAGATTGTGAAACAGTTGAATTAAGAACAACAAGAGGGCCCTGGACAGGAAAACAGATTTGGATCCCCCTTCCAAGCCATCTCTAATGTATTTACTCTGTTTGCATATTCCCCTGACATAATAACAAGGCTGAGGCTGTCAATCACAGGCTCCCTCCCCTGTCATCTTTTTTTTATGTCTTGGTGTCAGGAAAACTTGTCAGAAGTGACTCATGCAGATAGCAGAGGAAGGAGGAAGCAGACAGAAATTACACTTAGTGCTCTGAATTGAGACAAGCACACACTATAAAGGGATATGCTCCTTTCATATTTCATGTCTGAGGTTTACAACCACTTTAAGACATCTGGTGGTAGACTTCCGGTTCCGGCGCCTCATGAGAGAGGAGTGAGCGCGCACAGCTCCGCTCACTCAGGCTAGAATACTGCTATCCACTCCGGGACTCAGCGCAAAACAAACACCGGGTTAGTGAGGGGAAGTCACCGGGCACCGGATGGACAGATTCCTCACCGCTCCTCGGTCGGAATCTGCTGCTCCGGGCCGTACTGGTACTCAGGGCCAGACGCCAGGGTGTACCAAGATGGCCGCCGCCGCGGACCAAGCGACGGTCACAATGGACACACAGGCCCCGGAGCCCCGCAACGCTGAGAAACAAGATGAATACTCTAAGATAGCCCAGGCTGTGGCTGCCCTCCTGCTTCCCAATATATGCCAGGTAGTGGATACGGCAGTTCAAACAGGGATGGCACAGCTGAGGAGGGAGCTGGGGGAGCAGGCCCGCAGGCTCTCTGCTACTGAAGCCAGGGTATCAGATATAGATGACGAATTATACCAGATTACAGGCACACTGGAAAAGCAAGATAAAGCATTTTCAGCTATACAGGAAAAGCTCGAGGATTTAGAAAATAGGTCCAGAAGGAGTAACCTAAGGATCATAGGCCTCCCTGAGAACTGTCCAAACAATGCTCTCGCTCATATCTGCTCTTCCCGCATCCCTGAGGCGCTTGGCCTGCCTGCGCCTTGTACCGTCGAACGTGCACATAGAATAGGCCCTCCAGATCCTAACCGCAAATCTCCCAGAGCAGTCATAGCTAAATATCTCAACTATGCTGACAAGCTGGAGATACTACAAGCCTTCAGGAAAAATCGCAACCTAAAAATAGAAGGAGCTAGCTTGCTGATATTTGCTGATTATTCGGCCGAAGTATCTAAAAAGCGTAAAGCCTTCCAACTCTACAAACAGAAAATACGTTTCTCCCTGGCCTTCCCGGCAATACTACGGATCCAAACCAACGAAGGCAAACAACTTTCCTTTCATACCCCCAGAGAGGCAGAGACTTTCCTCAGATCTATACTCTCTAAACAAACCAGCCCTTCTACTACTCAGGACCTGGCATCACCAAACTCCAGGGAACAAAGGAGCCCCAGAAAGGACCCGGCAAAGCGACTGTGCCCTAACAATAACGGGGGCGCAACCCCGACTCCAACTTGATGTAACCCTGACTCTTCTCATATTATTCTGGCATTTATCCTGGGCACGCTTGCCCCCCTTTCACCACCATCTAAGCAACGTCACCCCAGAACTTTATAACCCGGTGCTAACCCTCCACATACAAGTTTTACCCATTTTCTGCTGAGACTTCCCCCCCACTATCTTTACTTGTACCACTGCCTGATGAGCGGACTAGCCGCGCAGGAGTTTATTGCTCATGAGGAAAAAAGTGAAGTGCAGAAAGTTTGATTTGTTGTTCTCGGTACTAATGTTCTTACTTGTCTCCCACAGTATCCATACCTTTTCTCGTTTTCACCTTCCGCGGAAAGAGGCTGCCGATGTTCACCCTAGCGAGCTCAACCCCCCTTCACTGCTAAACCGTGAGTCCTTCTTACTTATCACACAAGTACGCTTTAGATTCCACAGCAGATCCCCCTGCAACCACACACATTCATTCGGGTAATTTCATGGAATGTTAAGGGACTACGTTCCCCCTCTAAACTAACCAAAGTCCTCAGACACCTCAAAAGCCTCCGCACTGATGTGGCCCTGCTCCAGGAGACTCACCTCGGTGCGGACGACTATCATCGTCTCCGAAAACTTTGGGTTGGGAGTGTTCATGGCTCCCCAACGGTCGGCAGGAAAGCTGGAGTCATAATTCTATTACACAAGAAGCTACAGCCAACCATTATAGAGGAGAAACATGATTCTCTAGGCCGTATAGTGATGCTACACCTTAGATTTCAATCGAAAGACATTATGATCTCAAACATATATGCACCAAACTCGCCCACCCTCTCGTTCTTTCAGGAGACTACGAGATGGTTGATGAGTAAACCACACATTCCTCACCTAGTTGGAGGCGACTTCAACACGGTGAGCAACCCAGCAGAGGACAGGACCCCTCACAAAGCCCCACTGCGGAACGCCAACACTCAAAGCATTCCCTCCCCACTAGAACGTTTCGCCTCAGACACGAACCTAACTGACACCTGGCGCCTATCTCACCCTACGGGCAGAGACTTCACATACTACTCCCCACCACATGGGTCGTTCTCAACAATCGACTACATCTTTGCCTCCCACTCAGCACTCCACTATGTCAGGGAATCCCACATCCACGACATAGCAATCTCCGATCATAGCCCAGTTTCAGTTACACTAACAGACCTCACAGCCCCAATATCCCCCAAGATTTGGAGATTCCCCTCATACTTGGCAGGTGACACCCATTTACAAGAGGTTTTACGCACAGCCTGGGAGGATTACTCCAACAACAATAGACCCCACTGTTCCAACTCAAACCTTTTCTGGGATGCAGGCAAGGTGGTTCTTCGAGGCAAAATTATTGCCTACGCGGCCCACTATAAAAGAAACGCCTCCAAACGATACACAGAAGCAAGCAACCAACTGAGGGAAACACAGAGAGCACTTCAACGAAATAACACCCTAGAAAATAGAGAAAAATGGCAGACGGCCAGACAACAATTTGAAACGTGGGCTGATCATATAGACCGAATCCACACGGCCCACTGGGATCTCACACTGCACAAACAGGGGAATAAGGCAGGAAAACTACTCGCTAGACTCAGCAAAGGCCAATACAAGCCTACCCACATCGCACAACTTAAAGGCCCAACAGGTAAACTAACCTCAAGACCAGAGGAAATCAATGAAATCCTCCTTAAATACTACACCTCCCTATATGCAACAGACAGCCTAGAACCCTCTGCAGCCGACACTTTCTTGAACAACCCAACGCTCCCACACGTGGAACCTGACCAGTTAGACACCCTAAACGCACCTATCAGCAGGGACGAAATTGAGCAGGCTATTAAAAGTCTCCCCAACCACAAATCCCCTGGCCCTGACAGCCTTTCCGCCGAATTCTACAAACTTACATCACCCTATATCCCCCAGACTCTGGCTCTGGTTTTTAATGAAATTTGGGAGGGTGGCCCATATTTACCAACTGGCCACCAGGCTTACATAAAACTAATTGAAAAGAAAGGCAAAGACCCCCAGGAGCCAGGCTCCTACCGCCCCATCTCCTTGTTAAACGTGGACTCGAAACTGATATCAAAAATAATAGCATCTCGCCTAGCAAAAATCCTGCCATCACTGATTCACCCTGCCCAGGCAGCATTTACCCAAGGTAGGACAGCCACATCTAATATACGTAAAGTTCTAGCAGTACTAGACTACGCCAAATCGCACCCTTCCCACAACCTGGCCATTGTCACCCTCGATGCCAAGAAGGCTTTTGACAATGTGAGTTTTCCCTGGCTATTCCAAACCCTCAGCAAGTTTGGATTTTCAGGCCCCTTCATACACTTTGTCAGAATCCTTTATGCGGCCCCCCAGGCACAAGTAGTGGCAGCGGGGATTATCTCTAGCCCTTTTCCCCTCCACAAGGGGACCAGACAAGGCTGCCCCTTGTCCCCTCTTCTATTTAATATTGCACTGGAACCACTCTCGCGATACCTTATTTCTAGCGTCCCTCTCCATGGCATTAACCTGGGAAATGAGGAGATTCGAGCCGCATTGTTTGCGGACGACATCTTAATATTCACCTCTGATCCCCAAAAGGATCTCCCAGTAATCATGGACACCTTCAACCTATTTCGAAACTGCTCAGGTCTAAAAATAAACTTCACCAAGAGTGAAATTCTACCCCTTCAACCAAACAATAGGGCCAGTTGAATTTCTTCCTCCCCCCTTCCCATTGCCAAACACCACATCACTTACTTAGGCGTTAACATTGGCAGAGACTCCTCTTCTATCTATACTCTTAACTACCCTCCACTAATTTCTAAAATATTAAGCCAACTGGAATCTTGGATGAACCTGCCCCTCACGCTCACGGGGAGATGCTGCTTATTTAAAATGATCAGCTTTGCTAAGCTGTTATACCCCATGCAAACAATTCCAATCCTTATCAAACACACAGACCTTCAAAAACTAGACAGAGGCTTAACAGCCTTCCTTTGGCAACGTAAAAAACCCAGAATTGCTCTGTCTAAGCTGCGTCTCCCAAGGGGCGAGGGGGGTATGGGGCTTCCCCATGTAAGACTTTACAAGTTATCTTGTGTTCTACGCAGTGGCATAGACTGGATCACCAGGGAGTCTAAATATACGAACTACAACACAGAATCAGCCATTGTACACCCCTACGATCTGGGATCCATTCTTCACTGCAACCCGAATCGCCTTCCGTCCCACCTCAAACATAACCTCCTGGTGAAAGACACCCTTGTGGCCTGGAGAAACATAAGAAGAGCCCAACATCTCCCTGCCAACATCTCTGAGTTCCTAACCATTAGGGGAAACCCGATGTTTGCGCCTTCCACCCAACATGAGGCATTCCGCACATGGGATAACAACAACCTCAGAAGACTGGTTGACTTATTCGACCCAACAACTGGGCAGCCTCTACCAATCCAGACCATACTGGAACGTTATAAACTGCCTGTCCACCACAATTTCTACGTACATCAGCTTATCACCTTTGTACGCAAAACCTGCCCGGACCCTCAAACCAGATTCCGGCCTTCAGCCTTGGACACTATGATCCGCAACAAAAGCTTCTCCGTTTCTCTCATATACAGAAACCTCCTTCCCTTCTTTTCAAAAACGCTAGAAACTTTCTCAATAAAAGCTTGGTCAAAGGAGCTGGGGATTGATTCACTCCAAGACTCAGTCTTGAGAGGCCACAACAAAATCCTGAAATTGACAACTAACGAAACCTGGAGGGAAATGCAACTCAAGATTATCCACAGGGCGTACATCCCCTACTACATCCCTGCTTCCTCCCCTAGATCAAGAATTTGCCCATGGTGCAACCAGACCAACCCGTCTCTCACGCACAGACTCTGGCAATGTCCTGAAGTATCAGCCTTCTGGACCCAAGTCCAGGCACTAGTCGTCAAGGTTTCAAATCAATCTATTCCTTGCCACCCGGTCCTAATGCTATTCGGAGACAGTTCCAATATTCACCAGGGATCCGCCCCTCCCGGTGCCCTAACTGACACATGGGTACATCTCTGCCTACTAGCAGCACGCAAAGCCATAATGTCACATTGGACCCAAACGCACCCCCCCAC
>BLSH010283458.1:1166814-1180919 GCA_018402905.1 Glandirana rugosa
AGGTTCTCGAATGCTGGTCCTCATGACACATCACAGGAAGCACCCCTGTGGCTGACCGAGGGTGAAATCAGGAATAGGCTTGAAAAACTGAACACCAATAAGTCACCGGGCCCAGATGGCTTCCACCCAAGGGTCCTTAAGGAACTTAGCCAAGTTATTGCCAGACCCTTGTACCTAATCTTTAAGAGCAGTTTCCTGACTGGTATGATACCAGCTGACTGGAGGAAAGCCAATGTGGTACCAATATATAAAAAAGGACTAAGATATATCCCTGGGAATTACAGACCAGTTAGCTTAACATCAATAATATGCAAGCTCTTGGAGGGAATAATAAGGGATTATATACATGATTATTGTAATGAGAACGGTATCATTAGCGGTAATCAACATGGGTTCATGAAGAATCGTTCTTGCCAAACCAATCTATTAACCTTCTACGAGGAGGTGAGCTGCCACCTAGATAAAGGAAGGCCTGTAGACGTGGTGTACCTGGATTTTGCAAAAGCATTTGATACAGTTCCCCATAAACGTTTACTGTACAAACTAAGGCCCCTCAACATGGATCAAAGGGTGAGTACCTGGATTGAAAACTGGCTGCAGGGGAGAGTCCAGAGGGTGGTGATAAATAGGGAATACTCAGAATGGTCTGGTGTAGAAAGTGGGGTTCCCCAAGGTTCTGTCCTGGGACCAATCCTTTTCAATTTATTCATAAATGATTTGGAGGATGGGGTGAAGAGCTCAATCTCAATATTTGCGGATGATACCAAGATAAGCAGGGCAATAAACTCTCCACAGGATGTGGAAACTTTGCAAGAAGATCTGAACAAATTATTGGGGTGGGCAGACAAATGGCAAATGAGTTTTAACGTAGAAAAATGTAAGATAATGCATTTTGGTACCAAGAACCTGAACGCAAACTATTCACTAGGGGGGGAGCCCCTGGGGGAAACTAGGATGGAAAAAGACCTAGGGGTCCTAGTAGAGAATAGGCTCAGCAGTGGCATGCAATGCCAAGCTGCTGCAAGCAAAGCTAACAAAGTGTTGGCATGCATCAAGAAAGGGATTAACTCCAGGTATAAATCAATAATTCTCCCACTATACAAGTCTCCGGTGAGGCCACACCTGGAGTATGCCGTCCAGTTCTGGGCACCAGTCCTCAAGAAGGATGTCCTGGTATTGGAAAGGGTTCAGAGAAGGGCCACAAAGCTAATTAAGGGATTGGAAGACCTTAGTTATGGGGAAAGATTACAAGCACTGAACTTATTCTCTCTGGAGAAAAGACGCTTGAGAGGGGATATGATTTTAATGTACAAATACTGTACTGGTGACCCCACTATAGGGACAAAACTATTCAGTGCAAGGGAGTACACAAAGACACGCGGCCATTCACTAAGAATAGAGGAAAGGCGGTTTAACCTTAAAATGCGTAGAGGTTTCTTTACGGTAAGAGCAGTGAGAATGTGGAATTCTCTTCCACAAGCAGTGGTCTCTGCAGGGAGTGTAGATACATTCAAAAAACTACTAGATGCACACCTAAGGGACCAAAGCATTGAGGGATATACAATGTAATACTGACATGAAAGCACACACATAGGTTGAACTAGATGGACTTGTGTCTTTTTTCAACCTCACTGACTATGTAACTATGTAACTATGGGATGCTGTACCTAAACAAAATTGACGTCCTTTTTTCCCCACAAATAGAGCTTTCTTTTGATGCTATTTGATCACCTCTGTGGTTTTTATTTTTTTGCGCTATAAACGAAAAAAAAGACCGTCAATTTTGAAAAAAAAAAAAATTTTTTACTCTCTGTTATAATACATATCCAAAAAATCACAATAGGCGCATATTGATTGGTTTGCGCAAAAGTTATTGCGTCTACAAAATATGGGATAGATTTATGGACTTTATTTATTTATTTTTACTGGTAATGGCGGCAATCTGCAATTTTTAGTGGGACTGCGACATTGCGGCATACAAATCTGACCCCAAATGACACTTTTTGGGAACCAGTGACATTATTACACTGATCAGTGCTATAACAATGCATTGATCAATGTAAAAATGTATAAAAATATTTTGAAGGGATAGCAAATTTACACTGTTATACAAGCTGTATACTCACTACTTTACATTGTAGCAAAGTGTAATTTCTTTAGTGTTGTTACATGAAAAGATATAATAAAATATTAACAAAAATGTGAGGGGTGTACTCACTTTTGTGAGACACTGTATCCTCTTACCAGATCAATAGACCTGTCAAGGTCTGTATTCGCATCTGTGAGCTTTACCCCTCACACTAGGTATAGGCCACCTCTGCTTTTTCAGCCTCCTTATGGAAACCAATGATGGAAGTCACCAAAGACATGTAACCTTAAGGGATCCTCGGACCTGGTCATACAGTATAACAATAAAAAGTAACTTATTGCCCCCGCACCACGCTGAGCCCCACCTACATATTTATCACTTCTGTCACAATTAGGGACGTTCGAGTCTGCTGCTAGCATGGGATTGCATTGAATTCCTGGGATTTGCAAAATTCAAGAGAGATAGTGGATTTTTTTCTTGCCATTGGTACATGCCCCCATGGCAGTGCCTAACTTCCTATGCCTTTTGTTTGACAATATCTTGCTTATTAGCCCTACGAATAGCCAAAATTAAACAACCAGTTTAGCCCCCTACAGACCTCAATATGGTTTACCGCAAAGATATGTGGAACTCACCCCTAGCCAGGATTTTATTGCTCCCATAAGGAACATTTTCAATGAATTACTTGCTAGGTGGCATATCAGAAACAACAGGAAGAGAAGACAAATCTCCTCTAAGGGAACACATGCAGCAATTAAAACCTGAAAGGGGGTTCTATCCCTTCCCCACTCTATCCAAAAGTAAAAAAAAGCTGAGTATTTTAAGGGGCAGTTAAAGTGGAGCTTTCCTCCCTTTCACTAAAAATCACAGCAGCATATAACTCTGCATGCTGATATGAAATCAATTTACATTCATTAGACAAACATTATTTGCTTTTATTAGTAATTATGGCTTTTCTACTTCCTGATTGAGTGAGGCACTGGTGATATACCCAGGGCCCCACAGCTGCATCCTAGGACGTTCCTGTCACATGTTCCAGGAGGTAGACCCAGAGTTCCAGGAAGTAATTAGAGATGTATTAATCTACCCTTAACAAAAATGGCCACTGTTAGAAGAATGGTGAGCAAAAGAAAAATAAGGCGTACAAAAAATAAAAAGCTTGCAATTATCGGAAAGTATACGTTTGTAGATTGACATTACTAAACATTGCATGCTTCTGCTGCACTTTTTATGATAAGGGTGAAGTTTATATTCAAGGAGTAGTTTGGAAATACATTAAAACGCTTTCTGGAGGCCACCTTGTGTCTACACAAAGCAACCTGGCTCATGTTTTAAAGTGAATCTAAGTAGGCATATGGTTACATACCCTGCAGAGCACCCTAGTAACCCCAAAGCTCCATGAGTTCTAAAAATGAAAGCAACTGCTACAGTTCCTGAAGAGGCACCTAGTCCTTTCCTTCCAGCACTTAAAGTGGATGTAAACCTGATTCATGAAATTTGACCTAAGCACATATATCTGTAGTGTTTTCTTATCTCTCTCCAAAGCCTTAAGTCCCATGTCTTTCTGCTGCTCCGTTCTTCTATCAGCTTTAAAACTTCTGATGAGTTCTCCGACAACCAAGATAAAACCAGCCTGAAATTTGTGTCAGGGTGGGTGATATAAATAGATTATCAGAGAGCTGGTCTATTCACAGCACAGCTCTGCACATTCCTTCCTTCCTTTGCCTATGTGGAGAGGGGGTGTGTGCCTTTTCTCCAATCAGCTGTCACACAGTGTATACCAAGAATCACTCCCAGTGCTGAATAGGAAGAAAAAAATCTCTAACACGATGTGCACTTTCTAAAGAATATAGCAAGCTGAAGACAGCAGATATACATGTAAAATGTATATGGGGAGATTTGTTTCATCTCTGTGTATCATTCACTTCACTGGGTATACAGTTGTGCTTATAAGTTTACATACCCTGGCAAAATTTATGATTTCTTTTTCAGAGAATATGAATGATAACACAAAAACTTTTCTTTCACTCACGGTTAGTGTTTGGTTGAAGCCATTTATTATCAATCAACTATGTTTACTCTTTTAAAATTGTAATGACAACAGAAACTACCCAAATGACCCTGATCAAAAGTTTACATACCCCAGTTCTTAATATTGTGTATTGCCCCCTTTAGCATCAATTACAGCTTGAAGTCTTTTGTGGTATTTGTGGATGAGTCTCTTTATCTTCTCAGATGGTAAAGCTGCCCATTTCTCTTGGCAAAAAGCCTCCAGTTCCTGGAAATTCTTGGGCTGTCTTGCATGAACTGCACGTTTGAGATCTCCTCAAAGAGACTCAATAATATTGAGGTCAGGAGACTGAGATGGCCACTCCAGAACCTTCACTTTGTTCTGCCCTAGCCAATGACAGGTCAACTTGGCCTTGTGTTTAGGATCATAGTCATGTTAGAATGTCCAAGTATGTCCCATGCGCAGCTTTCTGGCTGATGAATGCAAATGTTCCTCCAGTATTTTTTGATAACATTCTGCATTCATCTAGCCAATCAATTTTGACCAAATTTCCTTTGCCTTTGTAGCTCACACATCTCCAAAACATCACACAACGATCCACCTCCTTGTTTCACAGGCCTTGTTGACACCTCTACAAATGTAATGTTTATGGTTGTGGCCAAAAAGCTCAACTTTGGTCTCATCACTCCAAATGACTTTGTGCCAGAAGGCTTGTCTCCGTGCTGTTTGGTGTATTGTAAGAAGGATACTTTGTGGCATTTGCGTAGTAATGGCTTTCTTCTGGTGGCTCGACCATGCAGCCCATCTTTCTTCAAGTGCCTCCTTATTGTGCATCTTGAAACAGCCACACCACATGTTTTCAGAGAATCCTGTATTTCACCAGAAGTTATTTGTGGATTTTTCTTTGCATCACAAACAATTTTCCTGGCAGTTGTGGCTGAAATTGCAGTTGGTCTACCTGACCGTGGTTTGGTTTCAACAGAACCCCTCATTTTCCACTTCTTGTTTAGAGTTTAAACACTGCTGATTGGCATTCTCAATTCCTTGGATATCTTTTTATATTCCTTTCCTGTTTTATACAGTTAAACTACCTTTTCCCACAGATCCTTTGACAATTATTTTGCTTTCCCAATGACTCAGAATCCAGAAATATCAGTGCAGCAATGGATGAAAGATACAAGGGTCTGTCAGGAGTCCAGAAACTCATTGGCCTTTTATACACACACACTAATAACAAGCAAACAGGTCACAGGTGAGGATGGTTACCTTTAATAGCCATTGAAACCCCACTGTGTCAACTTGTGTGCATGTTATTAGGCCAAAATCACCAGGGTATGTAAACTTTTGATCAGGGTAATTTGGGTAGTTTCTGTTGTCATTATGATTTAGAAAGAGTAAACACAGTTGATATTCTTAAAGCCCTGACAAAGGGTCCTTTGAACCCCTGTAACGTGTTTCTTGTAACTGTGAATTGTGAACATTGCTAAATACTTCTGAAGCTTTCCTTCCTGCACATTGAGTCAATTCAAGACACATGCCGATTCTCTGGAGAGATGCCTAAAACAAACATGTCTTTCCTGCAGGGCTTTAGCGGGAACATGGGGGCACCTCCAGCACTGAATGTATGTAATGGCAAGGGGTGCTGAGGTGTGCTGGAGGGTCCATGGCTGCTGGGGGATCTATTGTTCCTGAAGAAGATCTATTTTTGCATGGCAGTCTATTGTTACTAGGGAGGTCTATTCTTGTTGCTGGTGGGAAATCTATTGTTGCTGGGGGAGGGTGCTTATGTAGCAAGAGGTCAGTTGTTGCTGGAAGAAATTTACTGTTGAAGGAGGGGTCTATTATTGCTGGCTGCTGGGGATCTATTGTTTCTGGGGGGCATTTATTTTTGCATGACAGTCTATTGTTGCTGGGGAGGGATCTATTGTTGTTGGTTGGGCTTATGTTGCTGGGGAGTCAATTGTTGCTGGAAGGGATCTACTGTTGAGGGAGTGGTCTATTGTTCCTGGCTGCTGGAGAGTCTATTGATGCTGGGCTAGCTGCTGGGAAATCTGCTGACTGTGGGGGATCTACTTTACTGCTTTACTTGTTGTTGTTAACAAATTCCATACAAATGACTTAGCACCTCAAAATGATACTTGGTTCTGTATTCTCTAAAAGGGGAGCTGCTGGGATGTGGGTAGGGGGTGGAACCAAGGGATGGTGCTCGGAGGTGGGTAAAGAGCGGAGACAAGGGGTGTCTCAGAAGGGAGAGTTCCTGCACCTATTCTCAAGCATTAAGCTTGAGTTATAATTGTGCCTTTCAAGTTCAGAAAACATAACATGGGAGAAATCTGGAGACTCTGAGAGTCGTTCTGAAGAGCCTTAAGAATGCCAATCCAACTTGGTGTGCTGGATGCCAATCCTTACTTAGAAAGAAATTAAAAGTCCTGCCGCCCCCCCCCCCCTGCCCACTATGCAAAGTGCCCAACTTAGTGCCCTGTTTAGAGTCATTTCCTTGAGTTTGTTCCAAGTAGAACTGACATACGATGGGAGCTTGCATAAGGTCTTTAGGTCAGTAATATCTCGGAACTGGTTAATTTTGGCACAAGGTCTGGAGCTTTTATGCACTGATCTTAGAGTAGGACAGCTGAATACAATAGGAGCATAACATGATAGGCATGGATCTCCAGTTAGCATTAGGGCTAAATTAGGATAACCTCTATGGTTATACTGCTTTATTGGTTTCCAAGTCCTGCTGCAAAAAATAAGCCAGAAATTCCACACTGCTACACCTTAATTTAAAAAAATAACAGTACTAATTAGTCCACTAGAAAAGCAAATCTGATTGGTTGCTTTGGACTACACTCCTCTTAAAGTGGTTGTAAACCCTTACATATATCCAGTGAAGTGACTGGCCTCAGGTAAGACACAGAGATCAAACAAAACCTCCTAGATAAGTTGTAGCCTCCTCTTCTTTACAGCCGTTCAAAGTCCAGAAGTTATAAAGCTTGTCTGAACTGTCATAAAACAGGGGCAGGACCTGAAATTACACAATGCAGAGCTCAGTGAGGAGAGCTCTGAGAACTGATTGGAGGGAGGAGGCATTTTCCCCTTTACACAGCACACAGGAACAAAGCTGAGGCTGTCAATCAGCTGGAGGTGGGCCCCCCCCCCCCGTCACCCTTTTTCTCTTGGTGTCAGGAAAACTGGTCAGAAATGATTCATGCTGATAGCAGAGGAACGAAGCAGCAGACAGAAATGACACTGCTCTTAATTGAGACAGGTACACACTATAGAGAGGTATGCTTTGTTCATATTTCATGTCTGAGGTTTACTACCACTTTAAAGTATACAGCCGTGGCCAAATGTTTTGAAAATTACACAAATATTAACTTTCACAAAGTCTGCTGCTTCAGTGTTTTTAGATCTTTTTGTCAGATGTTACTATGGTATACTTAAAGGAGTTGTAAAGGCAGAATGTTTTTTTATCTTAATGCATTCTAAGCATTAAGATAAAGAACCTTATGTGTGTAGCAGCCCTCCCAGCACCCCCCTAATTACTTACCTGAGCCCTTTCTCAATGCAGCGATGTCCACGAGTGTCTTAGCTGTCCCAGACACTTCTCCTGATTGGCTGAGACACAGCAGTGGCGCCATTGGCTCCCACGGCTGTCAATCAAAATCAGTCAGCCAATCAAGGGAGAGAGGGCCGGGGCTCCATGTCTGAATGGATACACAGAGCTCTGACTCAGCTCGGGTGCCCCCTGTAGCAAGCTGCTGGCTGAGGGGGCACTCACCAGAGGGTGAGGCCAGGAGAGCAGATGAGGGACCCGAGAAGAGGAGGATCCGGGCTGCTCTGTGCAAATCCAACTGCACAGAGGAGGTAAGTATAACACATTTGGTTATTATTTAAAGAAAAATAGTGAGCTTTTGCAATCACTTGAAGTATAATTACAAGCATTTCACAAGTGTCAAATGTTTTTAATGACAATTATATTACGTTTATGCAAAGAGTTAATATTTGCAGTGTTTACCCTTCTTTTTCAAGACCTCTGCAATTCCCACTGGCAAGCTGTCAGTCACCTTTTGCGCCACATCCTGACTGATGGCAGCCCATTCTTACATAATCAATGCTTGGAGTTTGTCAGAATTTGTGGGGTTTTTTGTTCACCCGTCTCTTGAGGACTGACAATTCTCAATGGGATTAAAGTCTGGGAGTTTCCTGGCCATGGACCCTAAATTTCCATTTTTTGTTCCCCAAGCCACTTAGTTATCACTTTTGACTTATGGCAAGGTGCTCCATCATGCTGGAAAAGGCATTGTTCTTCACCAAACTGTTCTTGGATGGTTGGGAGAAGTTGCTCTTGGAGGATGTTTTTGTACCATTCTTTATTCATTGTGAGTGAGTCCACTCTCTTGGCTGAGAAGCAACCCCTCACATGAATGGTCTCAGGAGGCTTTACTTTTGGCATGACACAGGACTGATGGTAGCGCTCACCTTTTCTCCTCTGGACAAGGTCTTGTCCGGATGCCCCAAACAATCGGAAAGGGGATTCATCAGAGAAAATGACTACCCCAGTCCTCGGCAGTTCAATCCCTGTATGCAGAATATCAGCCTGTCCCTGATGTTTTTCCTGGAGAGAAGTGGCTTCTTTGCTGCCCTTCTTGACACCAGACCATCCTCCAAAAGTCTTCTCCTCACTGGGCATGCCGATGTACTCACACCTGCCTGCTGCCATTCCTGAGCAAGCTCTGCACTGGTGGTGCCCCGATCCCGCAGCTGAATCAACTGTAGGAGACGATCCTGGCACTTGCTGGACTTTCTTGGGCCCCCTGAAGCCTTCTTCACAAATGCAGTAGAAATATTTTTTATATGAGTAAGTTCATTTTCATGGCAAAGAGGGACTTTGCAGTTAATTGCAATTCATCTGATCACTCCTCATATTGTTCTGGAGAATATGCAAATTGCCATCATAAACACTGAGGCAGCAAACTTTGTGAAAATATTTGTGTCATTCTCAAAACTTTTGGTAATGGCTGTATGTAAACCCTAACAATGAACTTATTATTTGCTTCCTTTTGATCCATTACTACTACCATTGTTTTATCATAGAAGTTCAAACAAATACCTGTTGATGCTGCCAGAAATCCTGTGAGTTCTGAGATTCTGTGTGTTATTAGGCCTGTCCAGTTAATCTCTGTTGACTACAGAACTCCCCCCTATGCTATAGTGATGAGAACAGAGGAAGGCGTTCTGTGTTTATGCAGATCCATTACAAAATGCTCTACCAGGCATGACATGAAAGAAAAGATTTAATATGCGGTAAATAATTCCTTCCCGCTGGCATCTATTGGAATCCACATTTTCCATTAGTGAGAACGAAAAAGACAACAGATATTTTATTCTTGTGTCTGTAGGGGTAAAAGAGACTCTAAACAAAATATTAAAGGAAATAACTGGTCTTCTGTTTGCAATAACGTTACAGCAGATCGGTCCATTTATTTTGCCGCATCGAAGAACAAGGTTTTTGTGCACTTGGTGGAATATACTGTAAAAACGCAGGTGTTGATATTTGCCACCTACTGCCATGTAAAATAAAGCGTGATGCACTATAAAAGCTTTTACCTATATCCCCTGCTAGTAGGGCACCTTGTCACTTTATATTTAGCTATAAATACACAATCACAGACAACATGGATAAGTCAAGCTGAACATTCATATTTCTATTCCAGAGCAGAAACAGCTTGTTTAAGAATTGTAAATCTACATTCATGTTAATGGTCAACTCTATCCAAATATTCCAGTTTCTTTTTTTTAGCTGGCTGGCAAGTTCTTATAGTATACAGTGTGCTTTGGTAATTCTCTCACAATTGTCCATATGTGCAAATATCAACTTTCTCATTATCACTATTTACCAGTGTTGCCAACCTACCAGATTGAAATTTACTGGCACAACACCCAAAATTTACTGGCACAGCCAAGTTTTTACTGGCATTTTACAAAAGTTACAAAATGACGGTTTTCATTGCAAATTTCAGTATTTAGGCTACAAACAAGCACACTGTGCAAATAGTAATGTGATTTAAGGTACAGGAAAGCAAGGTAAAAAAACATATTTCTGTTATTTTCAATATAATAAGGGCAGATTATTTTGTCCATCAGTTTTGTCACCTATGTCAAATTGTAGAGATTTCCCCTTAATTTCTGTTCCATAACCACCACAGAACGTGAGGTGAAATCCCTGGTAGCCACCAGGATCACCAGAATCTATGTCCCCACTTCTAAAGACTTCCTGTCTCTGTCACTTCCTGTCTTTATCCCTCCAGTCTCCATCCCTCCATCACCCCTCATCTCCATCCCTCCATCACCTCTTGTCTCCATCACACCATCCCCATCACCTCCTTTTTCCATTACACCATCTTTTCATTACCTCCTGCCACTTATACAGTGCACACTGCACTCATACAGTGCACACTGCACTCATACAGCGCACACTCACACTAAGAGAGAGAGAGACTCCTGCAGCCTGGCTCGCGGCTGTCTGTCAGAGTGAGCAAAGACAGTGCGGGTGTCAAACAGTCCCAACCTCACTGTCCTAACTTTTTGGCTGGCATGAAGAGGAAGCGCACTGCACTCACCACTGTCACCAGGAGGGCTGCAGGGTCAGCCAGAACAGGGAGGCAGGCAGGAATCAGGAGGATCCATCTGCTCCGGTCAGGTGCTGGCTGGCAGTGGTGTGGCGGGAAAATGCAGTAACCTCATTTGAGGGCGGATGGGCTGGGCAGAGGTACTAGCTGGCAGCAAGAGGAGTTGTCATTCAACTCGTCTCAGGGTCAGGATCGGATCTTCTCACTCGCCGCTCTGGGATTTCCGCAATGGCACATGTGCAGCTCTGACCAGAGCCGATGGCCGTCATTTTTACTGGCACTTTTCGCCTGCTACGGACTTTTACGGACACCCGAAAAACTGCCCTGTTTTTACTGGCTGTCTGTAAATTTACGGACGGTTGGCAACACTGCTATTTACACAGGAGGTTCTCAGCCGTCAATACCCCTTTGGGAATACGGGAACCAAATGATGGCGATATGGGACTGGATCTGTACTACTGAAATCAAAGTACAAAAGTTGACTTGATGTGACATGAGAGTAAGGCTCCATGCACACTAAGGCTGCATTCACATCTCAGCGACACGTTTTTAAGCTTTTCCTGGCATTTTGTAGTAAGTTTTGTCCGCCAACTTTCTATTGTTTTTGCGCTTTTGTATGCGGCGTTTGGTGTTTTTGTATTAGCCAATAGGGAATACTTTATATATTACATCATTTGTTGCTAGGTAGTTCAGCTTTTTTAGCTTTTATTTCAGCCGAAAATCACGGAAACAAGCACGACAAAACGCGCAAAAACGCCGGAATCGCGTGTTTCCATTAATTTCTATGGGTTAGAAACGCCGGAATATGCCCGATTTGCGTGACAGAAATATCTCCGGGAGTAGTTTGAGCGTAGGGCGTTTGGCTTAAGGTGTTTTTGAGTGGAGATGTTAACCATCTCCATAGAGAATCATTGATTTTTTTCCCCTCCAGCGTTTTGTAGCTTCAGGCTTCAGGTATATTCAAGCTACAAAACGCTGAGGGGTGAATGGGCCCTGAAGCTGATAAATGACCGTTTATGGTCATTTGGGCGTTTTTTTTTTAACAGCCCAAAAATGCCCCTTTATGTTATCTTAAGTGCCTATGCACACATAGAAGTTTATTGTCGTTTAACAGCAGTGGCGTTTTTGGGCTGTTATCTGAACGTCCTGAATTGGCGTTCAAGAGTCGTTCTTCTGACCACAAAAAAGCTGGACGGCGATAAACGCTCATAAACGCCGCTAAACGGCCGTTTATCCGCGTCCGGTGTTTTTTGTAGTCAATGGAAGCTAATGAAGTTAAACGAAAAATGCTCAAAAACGCTGACGCCGATAAACGCTATTACAAAGTGCTGATAAAAGCTAGTTTTAAAAGCAGCATTTTTCTGCCAGAAATCCGACGTCCAAAACTACTATATAGGACGTCCAGTATGCATGGAGCCTTACATTGTCAGTAACTGGACAATGATTTTATGTTTTGATTGCAAACAGCAATTAGACAGCAAACATCTTATTAGTTGGAGATAGCTATTTGTGACTTACCATTTTTATATGTAGCAGCACCCTCTAGTGTGCTACTCATGTGAGTGTGGGAAAATGTATGTTCTGACTCATTCTTAAAGCGTTGCTAAACCCACAGCAGTAAAATCAGACTGGGTTCACACCTATGCGAATTGGATGTGGCTTACACCGCATCCAATTCGCATGACACTCCAAAACACATTGTTTTCAATGTGTCAGGTTCACATAGGTGCGGCGCATTCGTAGTCCGCATTGCATAGAAAACGTGTGCGTTTTCTGTGCAATGCGTTGTGAATTCCCAGGCCATTCTGTTCAATTGGACGCAGATGTGCTCTGCATTGAACGGCAATTTTTATGGGGATCTTTCCCCTCCTCACTGCACCCACCCTCCCCGAGCAGACGATGCACTGCGAGAACGGACAGGAGCCGCCGAACCGCGGCTCCGCCCCTTCTCAGCAGCAGACAGGCTGGATTTCGCACTGCAATGGTGTGAATCCAGCCTTAGTCTGTATATGCAGTAAAGCATGCTTGTTATACTCACTGTGGAACCTAAGGGGTTAATCCTCTGCATTGTGTAGAAAGGCTGTTTGATTCTGTCTTCTCTGATTCTCCCCTTCTTCCTCTGTCCCAAAACCATCTCCTCATAAGACAGAACCTTTGGAGGCACTCTGCACATGCTCAGTTTGGTGTTTGGTGTGTATTGTTAGAAATATTTTTTTTTCCTTAAGAGGGTGCATGTGATCAGCACAGGGTTAATCAGCACTGTCCAGACAGAGGGCCAGGGGTCCTGCATCCTCATAGGACAGTCAGAGGAGAATGAAAACCCCTCCTACAAGCTTTAACCAGACACTGATAGAAGTCACAAGACTGCTATATACTGCTGATGAGAAAAGGTATTTAGCTTTTTATATTTACTAAAATAATAGAATTTCCATGTTCTCTGTACTGTGGGAGGCCAGATATAGTGACTGCAGGCTCCTGGGTTTAGCAAAACTTTAAACCCAATGGCAGCCCGTCCATATGGGGCGCAGGAGCTCCGCCCCCCTAAACCTTGCGCCTGGTCCCTAATCTACATGCAGAGCCCCGGACGCATGGATTTCAATTTTTTTTTATTGTAAGCACATGATTAGAGCCTAAAGGCTCTAATTGGTTTTCAAAAAGGGTGGGCTCTGGGTGCAGAGCACTGCGCCCCAAGCCCACCCAGTTGTGTGACAATAGCAAATTAATAGTCGCTATTGTCTTTCTGATTCACCTCATGGCCTATCAGGAAGCGGGTCCCGAGACCCGTCACCCGATTGGCCGAGAAGAGAAGCAATCCTATTGACTGCCTAGGAGGAGAAGGGAGGAGACGCACAGTTGAAGCCGCCATGAAGCCGAGGAGGAGGCGAAGCAGGGGAAGTTGTCGCCCACAACCTAGATGGGGTAAGTGCGGGGCTGGTGACTGACTGGGGGGGGGGTCACCCAACCGACCGGGGGGGGGCGGCTGTGGGTGCATTCTTTGCTGCCCCCCCCCCAAAAAAAATATACCACCAGCCGCCACTGCTTAAACCTGTGAGTCTTAATTGGGTCATAGGTTTACTTTAGGTCAGGGCTGGATGACGCATGCAGGCAACTCTCTGGTGCCCCCCTTCTGGTTCTGGAAAGTTGGAGAATGTTCTGGAAACTAGGAGGGCCATTCTGCATACTCAGGGGAGCTTGGCTAATTTCCAGGTGGTGGGCCTGGCAGGGTGGTTGAGCCAGCTCTTTATGTATGGATGAGTTATGCTGGCAAGAGAAGTCAGGAGGAACTTGGAGAAGGAGTGCTGAGGGGACTGTCGGGACCCTTAAGGCGAACCCCCTGGTCTTTTGCTCTACCTCATGTGCCTAAAACTTTCTTAAC
>BLSH010283458.1:1189489-1221872 GCA_018402905.1 Glandirana rugosa
ATCCCGGACCCCAATGACTATATGGAGATAGAAAGCGACGAAAAAATTTCGACAAATCACTCCCAGGCTAGTACCCTACTAAAAAGTCTAGAACTCCATACAAAACCCATGACTACACATCTTATATATTCTGCAGACATTACCTATCACAATTCCCCCAACCTTCTTTCAAAATATCAGAAAACTGTGCACGACTTTCTTATGGCTAGGTAAAAAAACCTAGAATTGGCTACACCCAATTAACCCTCCCGAAACTCAAAGGAGGCTTAGGCATTCCAGATTTCAAACAATACTACTGGGCTTGCCACTTGCAACGCATAGTTGACTGGAATGTACACGGCACAATCAAAGACTGGGTGACACTAGAAAAAGCCACTTCTAAAATTCCCATACACCTTACACCATGGATCAGTACCCAAAACATACCTCAAGATCTGAAAAATCATCCCATGATCGGACCCTCACTAAACAGCTTTAAAAAAGCAGCGAAAGATAGAGGTATATCAGTAACCCCAGGCCCTATGACACCAATCCTCAACAATCCAGATTTTCCCGTAGGACTCAAGGACCAATTTATCACAGGTCTGGACTCAGATTTCACACTGCAGGCCCATCATATAACCTCCAAAGGGAACATCTTGTCATTGGATTGCATAAAACAAAAATGGCCCCTTATAACAATCAATTTCTGGAAATACTTCCAGATTAGACACTTTATCCATTCCATCCAAAAAGTGGGTGATCTCTCACAACCCCGGTCACAGTTTGACAACCTATGTACCAGCAAACACCCCATACAACATACAATCTCTACCATATACTCATTATTTTGGTCACATACCCCTGGCAACACTGGGAAATTCTGTGCGGCGTGGAACAAAGACCTAAATCTAAACATTTCTGAAGAGCAATGGACTCAGATCTATGAACACTCACACAAAGGTTCCACCAACGTAGCCATACAAGAGAACAATTTTAAACTTCTTACACGATGGTATCGAACACCTACCACACTGCATCACTTCAACCCCAACATTTCTAACATCTGCTGGAGATGTAAACAAAGTTATCTGGTGGCAGTGCACAGGAATCTCTCTCTTCTGGGAAAAGATACACTTGCAAATCAATCTCATAACCAGCCAAAACTTACAATTAAAGCCCGAACAATTCCTACTCCACCTACAACAAACAAGCTCTACTACCTATCGTAAATCGCTTACCATCAGTCTGATCAACGCTGCCAAACTTTGTATACCGAGACTCTGGGGAACCTCTAATGTACCCTCCCTACAGGACTGGTACAAACAAATTGATAAAATTGCGGCAATGGAGGAACTTATCGCCATATCCAATGATACCCCTGCAAAACATGCCAATACCTGGGCAAAATGGTACTGGTTCAAACGCACAAATGAATACTTGACAAGCAACAACACTAATACAACATAATCTCTTATACAAACAAAGGTCTTTCCAGCTTATGGAGCCTATCTGTCGACGCCATCACTGAGTAGATAATCCTGCCCAGCATCACCACAACATACCTAATCCACCCATTTTCCATTTTTTTTCCCCTTCCTTCTTCCCCCCCCTCATTCCCTTCTCACCCACCCCCTCCTCTCTTTATATATACACGTTCTCCAGAGGCTACATGTGGTGGTCACATGTAACTCGTAGACCTATATATTGGAAGTGCAACGCCATAAGACGAAACTGAAGTAATCAACGAACTCTGCCTTTCCCTCTATGCCTACACACTACCCCACTAACTGCCTATAACCCTACTATACCGATAACACACCCAGCTGTTAAGTTATCTGCTTTGGGATACTGTTATAATAGACATTTCTGACCATATAACTTACTTCGTCTTCCCATCTATTATGATCTCCTTGTGCTATTATTTCTTCCTGTTTTGTATATGCTATGCCTTGCGTTTTGACTTTGGCTTTATTGTATACTCATTTAATTCTCAATAAAAATTTTCTTGGGAAAAAAAAAAAAAAGAAAATCTGAAAATCAGAAAGAACAAAAATCCGAAAATAAGAACGAAAATCCGAAAACTCACAAATCCGAAAGAATGAAAAACATTCGGATAATTTTGTTTTTCCTATTTTCTATCATAATTAAATTATTCACCATTTTTATAGTTTGTATTATTATTATTTATTAACAATAAATAATAATAAAAACTATAATGATAGTTATAAACTATTAAATTATAGGTATTGGAATTTCCTTTCAAATTTAGCTAACTGTTAGTGAATGTAACAAATACGAATTTATCAGAAGTTACGAATTATGGTATATGAAATAATGAAAGCCGCATCTAAACGGATGGAACGTAACGAATATGAATGAATCCAAAGTTATGAATTATCGAAATAACGAATGCCGATCATAACAAATGATCCAATAAACAAAAAAAAAACTAATTTTTCGGCAGTGCATATGTGTAAAATGAACGCAGTGCCGTATCGCAAAAAATGACCTGGTCAGGAAGGGGGGCAAAAAAAGGTATACCTGTTCAACCTGGATACACTAAATGGTTGCAATGATATGTACAGTTTTGTTAACCGATTCCTGACCAGCTCGTGTACATTTACTGCTGCAGAGTGTCGCTGTAGCGCGAATTGCCGTCTATAAATGGTGGCTCGCACATGCGGCGCGCTCTCGTGCCCGCCGCACTCTGCAGGAGTGTGGCCTCGGCTCAGGTGGACTCGATGTCCACCAGCGAGCCACGATTTTTTAGCACAGAAGAAAAACGGGTGAACCGGCAATGTAAACACGGCGGTTCCCCACTCTGTCAGTGGGTATTTAAAGAATCTACTGATCGCCGTCACTGGGATCAGTTAGATCTCTTATGCCCATGGTAGCCCAGCCCCCTCATAGTTAGAACACGCCTAGGGAACACAGTTAACCCCTAGATCGTCCCCTGTACAGTAATCAGTGGATATTTAAATTTGTGATCACTGTATAAATGTCATTGGTCCCAAAAAAGTGTCAAAAATGTCCAACATGTCTGCCCCAATATAAAAATCGCAGATCGCCACCATTACTAGTAACAAAAAAAAGTTGTAAAAACGCCAGAAATGAATTCTCATGGCATGTAAATGCGGCAACTTTTGCGCAAACCAATCAATAAACGCTGATTGCCATTCTTTTTTTACCAAAAATATGAGGAAAAATATAAATCAGCCAAAACCGATGAATACATTTGTTTTTTTATTTCTTTTTTTTATATGTATTTTAGCAAAAAGTAAAAAATATTGTTTTTGTTTTTTTTGCAAAATTGTCACTCTTTTTTTGTTTATAGCGGTAATCAAAAGTGGCGCAGAGGTGATCAAATACCACCAAAAGAAAGCTCTGTTTGTGGGAAAAAAAGGACGCAAATGTAGTTTGGATACAGCTTCGCACGACCGCGCAATTGTCAGTTAAAGTGACGCAGTGCCGAATCGCAAAAAGTGCTCTGGTCCTAACATGGGAAATCCTTCCGGGGCTGAAGTGGTTAACACATGTCAAAAGTTGCAAAGTTGGACTTGGGCACTAAGGTTTGTTTTGACCTTGGTCACGGAAGGGTTAATCTTGTCAAAATTGTTGCAGAACTAAATATCTCCGCAAGTTTTTTTCCAATACATGCCAAAATTCATCTTTTTTTCTAAACTACTTTTTGGATGCTTGTCATCAAATAGGGGACACAGCCGACTTTTTCACAGCAAAATCTCCAGGCACCAAGAGGTTAAAAAAGAAGCGTTTATTTAAGAAGAAAAAGGAAGCAATGTGGACGTCTCTGGTTTCTGGTCTTCTGAAATGTTGCGGCTTTCTGAGTATGTCCCACAAACCACATGAAAGTGGCAGCATCAGGCTGAGCCACACGGCCGCTCCAGAGCCAGGAGTCGAGCTGTTCCACTTAGAACTTCAAACCAGCGAGCTCTTGATACGTGGCCACAAATTACATTTATTTTATTGGAAAAGTACTGAGCCTTGCTTTAGCTTAACGTCTACCTTCTGTTCCATCCCTTTTTCATTCTATGAAACGTTTATGTATATATATTTTGTTTAAAGATAACAGTGATCTGTCAGTGATTAGCAGTAGCTTTCCGTTATTAGCATTGACTTAAAGAGGAATCCTGACCAACACCTAAAAGATCACTCCTTAAACAATCTAAAACATAAATATATTTAGAATATCGGTAGTGGTCAGCTGAGTTACCCTTTTAAAAAGGTGCTGAGGTTCTAGAAGCACATTTGTGAGGTCGGGCACTAAGGTGGATGAGAAGGCCTGGCACGCAGTCTCTGCTCTAATTCATCCCAAAGGTGTTCTATCGGGTTGAGGTCAGGACTCTGTGCAGGCTAGTCAAGTTCCTCCACCCCAAACTCACTCATCAATGCACAGTCATGTTGAAACAGGAAGGGGCCATCCCCAAACTGTTCCCACAAAGTTGGGAGCATGAAATTGTCCAAAATGTCTTGGTATGCTGACACTTTAAGCGTTCCCTTCACTGGAATTAAGGGACCAAGCCCAACTCCACATCATAATCCCCCCTCCACCAAATGATCTGGAGCAGTGCAAAAAGCAAGGTCCATAAACACATGGATGAGCGAGTTTGGGGTGGAGGAACTTGACTGGCCTGCACAGAGTCCTGACCTCAACCTGATAGAACACCTTTGGGATGAATTTGAGTGGAGACTGCAAGCCAGGACTCCTCGTCCTACATCAGTGCCTGACCACACAAATGCTCTTCTGGAAGAATGGTCAAACATTCCCATAGACACTCCTAAACCTTGTGGCCAGCCTTCCCAGAAGAGTTGAAGCTTTTATAGCTGCAAAGGGTGGACCAACTCAATATTGAACCCTACAGATAGGGTTGCCACAGGTTTTGAAGCTAACTTAATGCAGATAAGGCACCGAGTTCATTTAATTAGCACCTTAATCAGCCACAGAGCCTGTGTAAACAATATGTGCTTGGGTTTAAAGGGATGAGGTGGCAACCCTACCTACGGACTAAGACTGGGATGCCATTAAAGTTCATGTGGGTGTAAAGGCAGGTGTCCCAATACTTTTGGTAATATAGTGTATATACACACCCAGTCTGCCCAAGTCTTCTTCTTACTGCTTGATCACTTTCAGGTTATATCCATGCTTGCCCTCCCCCTCTCTCACATTCAAATTGGCCAGTGAGGCAGCCCATCATAGTGATGGGCATATCCAGGAACTTGCTGACAATCCCCAGGATGCTGGCTGTGTACTGGCCCTGCTCAGTTCTCTGGTCAGTGGTGTATCTAGGTAGGGTGCGGCACTAGTAATTTCTGTCACTGAGGCAAAGCGACAGAGGGCTGGGCAGTGCAGCACAGTGCAGGCGCTATAGGCTTGGCCTCCTCTTTAGCTAAGATGTAAACAAAGTGTTGCTAAGGTGAAGCAGGCGCAAAAGGACCCCAGCCTCGTCAGGCAGGCAGAGCAAGCAGAGTGATTCAGCGCCAGTGCACTGGCAGGTTACCCTCCTCCTGCACATGCATGATGCACAAGCCACTAAGACTGACACATTTAGGGACAATTGTGAGCCTGAAGGAGAAGAGAGGACAAGAAAGAGGAGAGGAGAAGAAAAATGAGAAGAGAGAGGAAAAGAAAGAGGAGAGGAGAAAGGAGAGGAGTGGAAAGAGGAGAGTGGAGAGGAGAGTAGAAGGTAGAAGAGAAGTGAGGAGAGGAGAGGAGAGAAAAAGGAAAGTGGAGAGGAGAGGAGAGAAGTGAGGAAAGGAGAGGAGAGGAGAAGTGAGGAAAGGAGAGGAGAAGTGAAGAAAGGGTGAGGAGAGGAAAGGAGAAGGGAGAGAAAGGAGGGGAGTGGAGAGGAGGAGAGGAAAGGAGAGAAAAGTGGAGAGAGGAGAGGAGAAGTGAGGAAAGGAGAGGAGAAGTGAGGAAAGGGAGGAGAGAGGAGAGGAGAGGAGAAGGGAGAGAAGGGAGGAGAGAGGAGAGGAGGGAAGGAGAATGGAAGTGAGAGGAGAGGAGGAGGGAGAGGAAAGGGGAAAGGAGAGGAATGGGGAAGGGAGAGAAGAGGAAAGGAGAAGGGAGAGGAAAAGGGAAGGGGAGATAAAGAGAGAATAGAGGAGCCTGATGCACTAGCCACTAAAACAGACTCGTTCAGGGACAATTGTGAGCCTGGAGGAGAAGAGAGAACAAGAAAGAGGAGAGGAGAAGAAAGAGGAGAAGAAAGAGGAGAGTAGAAGGCAGAAGAGAAGTGAGGAGAGGGGAGGAGAGGAGAGAAGTGAGGAAAGGAGAGGAGAGGAGAAGTGAGGAAAGGGAGAAGAGAGGAGAGGAAAGGAGAGAAGAGGAGAGAAAAGAGGAGAGGGGAGAGGAGAAGTGAGGAAAGGGAGAGGAGAGGACAGGAGAGGGAAGAAAAGGAGAAGGGAGGAGAGAGGAGAGGAGTTGGGAGAGGAAAGCAGAAGAGAGAGGGGAGGGACAGGGAAGGGAAGGGAGAGGAGAGGAAAGGAGAAGGGAGGGGAGAGGAGAGGAGAGGAGGAGGGAAAGACAGGAGAAGGGAGAGGAGAGGAATGGGGAAGTGATAGGAGAGGAACTGGGGAAGGGAGAAGAAATGGGAAGGTAAGACAAAGGGAGAATAGAGGAGGGGAGAGGAAAGTAGAGGAGAAGGGAGGCAAGAGGAGAAGAGAAGGTGAAGGAAAGGAGAAGGAGAGGAAGGGAAAAGGGAGAGGAGAGTAAAGGAGAAGGGAGAGGAGAATCACTCGGGGTGTATATTTGATTCCATTTACAATTTATTGTATTGTACCTTATTGCACAAGGAGGTCATTAGGAGGAAGTAGCACTACACTATGTATTATATTGTTAATGATAATGAACCACCAATCCCCTTTCCCCCCAACTGGGTAATCTCAGGATTAGCCATTTGGGTGCCCTGATCATTTTAATGAGTGTTGTCATCTAGGACTGGAAATGTGTTATTGGCAGGATCACTAGGTGTAAATTAAGGAAAAAACACATGAAAAAGGAAAACGAATGCAGCCACCATATCTAAAGACCGGTAGGTTGCAATATAATATATATATATAATGTATTTTTATTTTTAGGTTTAGATAAGCTTTAATTATATCGTACGTGGGCGTTTCAAATCCTTTTGCAACTTCATATTGGAGCTCCACAAACACACTGTTGTTATTAATATTGGAAACTGACAGGGCAGTGTATTACAGACTACTGTTGTTTTTTTTTTGCTTTCAGGTTGTGGTCTATTGGGGTTTAAACTGCCAAACGTATTACTTTATGTAGCACAAACAAGCTGGAAGCTGGGTGAGCAAGCCAAGAGAAAACAATCTGTAGGGGGAAGGAGCGAAGTCACAGTGTGTGCTGTGCACAAGATGTGGGATGCTGGTTTAACCAACTTTTTTTCCATGGAAATTTACTCCGGGTAAGAAAATAGAAACTTGGACAATGTCGGCTGTGGAAAGACAACAGAGGTCGACAGAACAGAGCGATCACTGGAAACAAAATAATGCTAGCAGTGGCATTGTCAGCAGTTTATTTTTTATTCAATTTGGGAATTATTTTTTTTGCCCAAGTTTTCAAAGTGCAGTCAAAAAATGTGCAAGATACTTTAGGCTACTTAAACTGATATGCTACTTTCCTCAAGTTACCCTAAGCTCCAGCCTGTCCCTACGCATAAAGAAGACACCAAACTCCAGTCAAAAAAACGCTGTTTAATCCGGCGTTGGATAATTGAAATAAAAATCATTATATGTATACTATACTGTTATCACCAACGTTTACAACCACCCAACCATCACACTAAAATATGTTTGAATATAATTAATATTAATTGAATATAACTATTATTATTATTATTATACAGAATTTATATAGCACCAACAGTTTGCGCAGCGCTTTACAACATGAGGGCAAACAGTACAATTACAATACAGTTCAATACAGGAGGAATCAGAGGGCCCTGCTCATTAGAGCTTACAATCTAGAAGGGAGGGTCAAGTGAAACAAAAGGTAATAATTGTGGGGGGGGTGAGCTGATGGAGAAAATGAAAATACAGTTGTTAGGTGTGGGTAGGATAGGCTTATCTGAGGAGGAGGGTTTTCAGGGATCGTCTAAAAGCTAATAGATTAGGAGATAATAGGACAGATTGGGGTAAGGAGTTCCATTGGATTAGAGAGGCTCTGGAAAAGTCCTGGAGGCGAGCATGGGAGAAGGTGACGAGGGAGCTAGAGAGCAGGAGGTGTTGAGAGGATCTAAGAGAGCGCGATTAGGTTGGTATTTTGAGACTAGGTTAGTGATGTAGATAGGGGCTAAGTTGTGGATGGCTTTGTAAGTAGTTGTTAGCATTTTGAACTTAATTACTTGGGTGAGCGGAAACCAGTGGAGGGATTGACAGAGAGGAGTAGCAAACACAGAGTGTGCAAGGTGTGTAGCGCCCTCTATGCTAGGTAGGTCTTAGAATGAGATTTTTGCTAGGTGAGGCAAATTTAGTCAGGCCTGACTTAAATGCAGGCCTGATTGTTTTGATTCTGGGCAGGGGAGTGGCCCAGGGAGAACTGGAGACTGCAGGAAGAAACACCCCTTGGTTACTCCTCCCATTTTCTTCAGAAAGTTCTGGAAAAGGGGATGGGAAGAGGAGGTGAGGCTTTCTGAAGTATGTTAAGGAGCTCTGACCAATCCCCAACCTGGATTGGCAGGGGGCAGGCCTCCTTAAATAATGTGGTCTGCCCAGTGGGGGGAGGAGAGTTGGGGTGGAAGTCTGAAGATGTGATAGTGTGCAGGCTGTCCCGGCCTAGGGGAAGCTCCCAGTCTGGGGGGGGAGGGGGGGGCCTGGAGTGCTTGGTTGCAGCCAGGAGGAGTGAGATCCTGGGGGGAAGCACAAGGCAGAGCGGAAAGGACAGCGGGTGAGAGCTCTATCAGGAGAGATCTTCAATGTGGAACCACAAGTGTTAGAAGTTGGTGAGCAACATACCCTGGGACACTGGAGGAGACATGCTGGAGCAGATTGGGTGAGAGACAGTCTGGGAAGGATGCAGAAGACAGTGTGGGACTTTGATGTTGCTGTGGCAGTGGAGGAGGCTATTGCGGCTGGGAGTAGTGGTCAATCACACTAGCTAGCACATTGTACTTTGCTACACTTTGGGGGCTATTAGCCTCTGCCTGTAATGAGTGGTCCGGAGGTCTTGCTTCAACTACAGCAGGCCTCACCATGTGCTAGCTACGCTGGAACTAAGTGACTGTGCAGGAGAAAGGAACAAGGAGTGTAACATGCAGCAAGTGTCAGTGCTGGAGTGAAGGAGAAGTGTATATACAGAGCTGTATATAATGGTCCCTATGTAAAGAAATGTTTGATCTCTGGGCATCCCATAATCATCCCTATCCCATCCAAGTTCAAATCCCCTAATAAAAAAACAAAACAAAGTACCAGCCTGTTCTTTGACTCCAGATGTAAGGAAAGAGTGTGATTGAGGGCAGTGTGATCAGGTGAACCACAACAACCAGCCACCCTCAAGGGGGCCATTGGCTACAGGTGAATGAGTCTGGCAGCAGCATTCATGATGGATTGAAGGGGGGATAGACTATGTAGAGCTAAGCCAATGAGAAGGGAGTTGCAGTAGCTGAGGCGAGAGATGACCAGGGAGTGAATTAAGAGATGTGTTGTGTCATTGGTTAGAAAGGGGCATATTTTGGAGAAGTTGCGGAGGTTAAGGCTGCAAAATTTGGACAGTGATTGGACGTGGGGCTTAAAAGAGAGTTCAGAGTCCAGGACTATACTTAGGACCTTGGCGTGCGGGGATGGGCTTATAGTTGTGCCATCGATTTTGGTAGAGGGATTGGGGAAGGGGCACATGGGGGAGGAAAAATTATCAGTTTGGTTTTGGATAGATTGAGTTTGAGGAAGTGGTGTGACATTCAGACTGATATAAATTAGTGGTACATGAGGGAGTGTGCTGAGGGCTAGATAAATAGATTTGGGTGTCGTCAGAGTAGAGATGGTATTGGAAGCCATGGGAGGCTGACCCAGGGAGGAGGTGTAGACTGAAAATAGGAGAGTTCAAAGAACAGAACCTTGGGGGACCTTTAGAATTGTAAGTAACGCTAAAGGTGCGGTTGGATAAGTAGGAAGAGAATCAGCGAAGAGTACAGTCACAGAGACCAAAGGCGTGGAGTTTTGTGAGGAGGTGGTCGAACGTATCAAAGGCAACAGAAAGGTCCAGAAGTAGGAGTACAGAATAGCGTCCATTGGTTTTGACCGTTAGTAGATTGTTTGTTAGCTTTAGGAGAGCAGTTTCTGTGGAGTGTTGAGGATGAAATCAAGACTGAAGGGGATCAAGAAGGCTATTCTCAACAAGGTGGCCCCTCAGTCGATTGTAGACCAGACATTCAAGGAGTTTGGATAAAAAGGGGAGCAAGCAGATGGGGCGTAGGTTGTTAAGATTGGATGGGTCCAGTGAGGGCTTTTTAAGTATGGGCCTGACTAGTGCATGTTTTAGAGGCTGGGTTCACACTTATGCAAATTGGATGCAGGTTTCCCCTCTTGCCTCCAACCCGGAACACAGCAGCTTTACATGTTAGTGAGGGACATAGTTCATTTATGCCAGCTTGGCCCAAACAAACTATGTAAGACCTGGGTGCTCAACCTTGTGAAGAGTGAGGGCCACTTAAGTGATTTGGTAACTGATTGCAGGCCACAATGAACTATGGACTTACTAAACCATTAATGTAAACAAGCCCTTACTGTCCTGAGCCCCCTATAATGCTGCTTTCACACTGATGCGCTGCGGTATACCCGCACCGATGGTGCAGTGCACCTGTGGCTTTCCTGTGGGTTAGCAGCACCGGTGCACTTTCTGAAAGTGCACCAAAATCCTTTCATTCAGGAGTTTTGCTGTGCTTTCAGAAAGTGCACTAAACCCACAGAATATAATAGAAGTAGCTCAGTGCGCTGCACTGCACCTGTGGATCAGTGCGAAAGCAGCCTAATGACCTATTTTTTAGTGCTAATATGTCCATTGCAAAAATGCAGTGTATGTGTTATTTAATACACTGACCTTCTTTTTCTCTTCCAGCTTATGCTGGAATCGCTCTCCAGGCTGCTACAAAGGTCCCAGGTGAAGTGCACTTGGTTTTACTGTGCCTGGGACAGGTGCTGGCGCTACAGAGGAAATATTGGCTTATGCGGCTCCTGCTCCCTCCACGGCCACCTGCTTCCTCTGCTGCTAGCACCGGTTCCATGTACTCTGATGCTCTGGGATGGTGGGTCAGAAACCCGTTGATATTAATCTGTGATTGCCAACCCGCCAACCCAGAGCATGGGCATGCGCTTCCCTTAAGGTCACGGGCCACATCAGCTCCAATTTAAATTATTGCAGCCTACCAGTCATTGGGTGTACTGGCTGCATTATTTTTCTTTTCTTTTTTTTAGCTTAAGTATACATGTTGACCTTCTCATATCCTTGTCACTTCCTTTAAGTTGAACTGGAAACATAAAGAATGTTATCTTCTTTCTGTAAACTACTAATATTATCATCCACCATGTAATGGAGATAAAGAGAGGAAGACTTGTTTGAATTACAGCCTGGTGACAACCATGGCTTCCTCTATAGACACAGCAGATTTATAAGTGTAGCCATCCAGGGACAGGAAGTATGTCGTTCACCAAATTACCATGCAAAAATAAAGGGTAAAAATCTGGAAAATGAAAGTGAATGTAGCCACCCCATGTAACGACTGGTAAGCTTCAATGTATTACATTTTCGTTATTGCTTTACTTTTTACGTTTAGGTAGTCTTTAATATGAAGTTGCGACTCCACCACCCTCCCATCCATATCATACAAAAGGACACTCTGTGGGGGAATTCCCATACTTTATAAGTGACCACATATTGTCTAGCAGCCATCCAAAGTGCCAAAAGTGACCGTCAAAACTGTCCCTCTGTGACTCCATTGCAACTCCAAATTCAAAAAATGTAATTGAATTTTGGAAAGAGTCGAATCTGAGTTCAACCTAACTTTCATCGAATTACCAGGTGAAAGCAAAGGGAAAAAAAGCTTGGTAGTTAGCACTTCTGACAGCTCTGGGATTATAGGTTTGAATCCCAACCAGGACACTATATGCTTCTGATTACTCCGGGTTCCTGCCAAACTCCATACTGGTTGGTTATTTGCCTCGTGTCTAATTGGTCCTAGTATGTGTATGTATGTTTTGGCTAAGTTCAAGTGTAGTATCTTCTTATCAGTGTCCTCTCGGGGTGCTATACCAATGGCTGGCTGTACAGTATCTCTGCTGGTATGATGGTATGGAAGGTTGGACTAGCTGGAACAGAAACTGGGGTATCCACAGGATAGGATGTGGAGCACAGGAGTAATTTTCTTGGGAAGACTGGAGAGGTCCAGTGCCTCCTGATTTGAATGGCTCTACCTCGTCTGGCCATGGGTTAGGAAGGCAGACAGCCTGCGCCCCCTGGGAGTTGGTTCGCCCCAGGGGTGCTCTTAGTATCACTTGGATGTGGGAAACCCACTGTGAGAAAGAGCACATGGCCATATCACCTAAGCTTTTTTTCTGATCAGGGCCTCTTTGGGCTAGGCTGGGGCAATTTTTGTTAAGAGGCCCTTACCAGCCTATGCAGTTGCATGGATACTTATTAATTTAAAATATTTTTCTTCACGTTTGTCACTGCACTTTTTTGTCTGTGTTCCATTTCCTTACTAGGATGGAGGGTATGGGTCCTCAGGCATACCCTGAAGTCTAGTAATGACAGAATGTCTCCTGCGTATAAGTGTGATAGCCTGGTACAGGTATAAAATATGACACCACCTCACTGTGGAATATTTTGAGCCTTGCTGCCCTCTAGGATTGGGGATGTCCCGAAGCCACTAAAAAAACAAACAAAAGAGGGCGTGCCAGCCTAGTGCATTATCCCACAGCATCTATTTAACAAAAATAATACTCACAAACTTTTGAATTAAAATACCCGGAAGTCTAGGGGCAGGATGTGTGGCCACAGACTTGAACCAGGCAAGTCTCACCTAGTACTCGTTGGTCAGCTTTAGCTGACCATGAGGTGAGAGGTCCACCAAGCTTTTTGGCTAGGTGGCCCAAGTTGAGCCTTGCAGATGTCAGAAGCTTTGTGCCCCAGGGGGTCAGGGTACTTCTTCGGGAGGTGGACTAGAGACACCCTTAAGTGCACTTTTTTGTGAGTGTTTTTCATATACACTTTTTTGTACACTTAAGCCCCGTATACAGGGGTGCGACGGTTGTATGACCAGACATCCAAAATCGTATGTTGGCTGTTGTGTCTCTGGCATGCACTAAGTGATCGTACAACCAAGCCTAACGTAGTGACGTGTTACGATTGTATAACGAGGAAGTTCAGGTGCATGTGATTTGTGAATTAGGAACGTAGATTCACAGAATGGACACTTCTGGGCATTCCTGACTTCTGAGCATGCGTGTTTTGCACATAAAACTTTGTTGGACCAACTTCTCTGTACACACGGTACAACGCTTGTACAACCGCTTGTTGTACAACCAAAGTTTTCTAGTCTGCTCATCTAACTTCAGTTGTACAACCGTTGTGCGATGGCTGCTGTAATCGCACGTACTAACAGTCGGATGATCGTACAACAAGCTGGTTATACGACCGCTGTACCGTGTGTACGGGGCTTAAGGTGTTTTGTTTTTGTGCACCACTGCCAGTAATAAAAAAAAGAATGTTTATGCATGTGAGGTACGGACTATAGAAATGCCTGTAATTAAATAGATGTAGAGAAAATAGTTGTATGATTAGTATGCAGCACATCTGTTTTTCAGCCAAGTTTGGGAAGAGATCATTGCGACGGTACGCCGCATGCACAACAACAGGCTGAAATCTCGCTATTGGTCTTGATCAAAATATGCCCATCTAAGACCTTACGGAACGCATCCCTCACAAGATCAATCGTAGGTGCTGTAAGTACAGTCTAGGTTTTTATCACGAATGCACAGACACATCTACCAGGAATGAGAATGATGTATGTTGGCGTGGGCAGAGGAAGCCTTCGAAAGGTCTGGCGGTAATCCGCAGGTTTTTGGTTGCCATGGTAACCACCAGCAACCTCAGCTGGGTGTGGGCCCGAGCAGGAAGGTGAAGCACAGATCCCCATGCAGGCTGCACGCCTCATCTGCGAGCAGTATTATTTTTCACAACTGGCTTATTTTAAGTAAACATTAAGCAATCTGTCATGCTTTTTAAATAAGCAAAAGCTTGGGGATTTGTAGTATGCACTGAAAAATGAATAAAAAGAGAAGTTATACTTTTGGAAGTGTTTTATTTTTATAATAAACACCCATTTAGTTTAGGAATCAATTCAATGAAATGTGTTAAACTTTGTATAAACTATGTTTGCTTAAAGCTGAATTCTAGCCACTAAAAGACTCATTTAATCCGGTTTTTATTTATTAAAAAAATTACATATTTTTTAAGTACCTTAATCTGATTTTATATGATAGTCCAGTAATTGCCTGGGAAACAGGAAGAAGGAGGAGCAACACTCTGAGCCAATCAAGGCTCAAGGAACATGCTTACAAAGGTGAAGAAAAGAGGGATGATCCTATTGTTAAAGTGGTTGTAAAGGCTGAAGGTTTTCATTTCTATGCATGGAAGTAAAAAAACCTTCTGTGTGCTGCTCCCCCCCACAGCCCCTCTAATACTCACCAGAGCCCCCTCTTGATCCAGAGATGTGCATGAGAGCCTTGGCTGTCCCAAGACTCCCTCTTCTTATTGGCTGAGCAGCCAGTGAGCCAATGAGGTGACATCAGGGGGGCATGCCTCAATGTGTCTTATGGGCAGCACGCACCAGTGCCCCCATAGCTAGCGGCTTGCTATGGGGGGCACTAGTCAGGGGGGAGGAGCCAGGAGCGCCACCGGGGGACCCGAAAAGAAGAGGATCAGGGCTGCTTTGTGCAAAACCACTGTACAGAGCAGGTAAGTATGACATGTTTATTATTAAAAAAAAAAAACTGAACCTTTAATACCACTTTAATTGTCCAATCATTGGACCTCTTTTAGGTCTGATGTAGAGATTTGTTTCTAAAAAACTTTAAAGTGTAACTAATCCCAAAAATCTAAATTCATAAAGTAAAGGTATACCCTCCACTCCTTCCATCAATGTCATTATTTCTTTCTTATTTTCATTTTTTATTTACAGATGACACCAGAAGTATCAAAAAACGTAGCCGCGCTCTTGAGCGTCTCAAAGACTTCAACCAATATAAATCTGACCTCCAAAAATACTATATATATATTTATAAGGTAAATTAAAAAATAAACCAAAAACAATATATATACATATATACAGTACTTACACACACACACACACTGACAGTGACAATACCATTATGTCCACATGGCATAAGACAAAAACGCATAAATAAATATATAGCAACTGCAGTAGTATCAAAGGTCCATCTTCATTTCGCACAAAGATACACAAGGGTGCCGCAGCCACACCGAATTAAATATACAAGGGGAGTAATCACTCAGAGAAGAGCAGCATTAATATATTTTTCCCAGGAACCCATGGGGGGAAGGGAACGAGCGTTCCACTTGAGTATAATTTCTCTCTATGAATACATTTTTTTTAAAGCATAGAAGGGGAGGAACATAGCAAACAGCAATGTGTCCTACTGATGGTGGAAACAATGATTGGACAGGGTTCTCCAACCTGCCAGATCACTATTTCCCCTCAAAGAGCCTCAGAGCAAGCAGCGGGGTGCACTTTGACATCTTTGCCTTTGGTGCTAGAAGAACTTGACCCAGCGTCAATTGACATTTAGGCAACAGAACTTGTCATGTGTTATATACAGTGCCTTCAAAAAGTATTTATAGCCCTTGACATTTTCCACATTTTGTCTTGTTACAACCAAAAAGGTAAATGTATTTTATTGGGATTTTATGTGATAGACCAACACAAAGTGGCACATAATTGTGAAGTGGAAGAAAAATGATAAACGGTTTTCAACATTTTTCACAAATAAATATGTGAAGAGTTTGGCATGCATTTGTATTCAGTCCCCCTGAGTCAATACTTTGTAGAACCGCTTTTCACTGTAATTACAGCTGCAAGTCTTTTTGGGATGTCTCTACCAGCTTTGCTCTAGAGAGTAACATTTTTGCCAATTCTTTTTTGCAAAATAGCTCAAGCTCTGTCAGATTGGATGGAGAGCGTCTGTCGACAGCAATTTTCAAGTCTTACCACAGATTCTCAATTGGATTTAGGTCTGGAATTTGACTGGGCCATTCTAATACATGAATATGCTTTGATCTAAAGCATTCCATTGTAGCTCTGGCTGTATGTTTAGGGTTGTTGTCCTGCTGGAAGGTGAACCTCTGCCCCAGTCTCAAGTCTTTTTCAGACTCCAATAGGTTTGCTTCTAAGATTGCCCTGTATTTGGCTCCATCCATCTTCCCATCAACTCTGACCAGCTTCCCTGTCCCTGCTGAAGAAAAACATCCCCACAACATGATGCTGCTACCACCATGTTTCACAGTGGGGATGGTGTGTTCAGGGTGATGTGCAGTGTTAGTTTTCCGCCACACATAGCGTTTTATTTTTAGGCCAAAAAGTTAAATTTCTGTCTCATTCGACCAGAGCACCTTCTTCCATATGTTTGCTGTGTCCCCAACATGGCTTCTCGTAAACTGCAAACAGGACTTCTTATGGCTTTCTTCTTTTTTTTTTAAAGGATACTTTTATTAACCACTTGCCAACCGCCAACCGCAGTTTGACGGCGGCAAGATGGCTCTTTATCGCAAACCGCCGTCATATGATGGTGGCTGCGAGATCGCTCACTGTGAGCGCGTGCACGCTAGCTCGCTCACTGTGTTCCGGGGAGGCCAGGGAGCGGGTAGGGCGGACTCGATCTCCACCGGCTACCTGCGACCCCCCCCCCCTCCCGCAGTGAGAGAACGGAGGTCCGTGTATGTAAACTCCGTTCTCATAGAGGAGGAAGGGCTGTGATCACAGATTTCCTGTATATGGAAGCCGTGATCACTCCTCTCCCCCTGCCAGCCCAACCCCCATACAGTTAGAACACACCTAGGGAACACATTTAACCCTTAGAGTGCCCCCTCCAGGTTAGTCCCTTCACTGCCAATGGCACTTACACAGTAATCAGTGCATTTTTATAGCACTGATCGCTGTATAAATGCCAATGGTCCCAAAAAAGTGTCAAAATGGTCTGACATGTCCGCCGCAATATCACAGTACTGCTAAAAATCACAGATGCCACCATTACTAGTAAAAAATAAAAAAATAAAAAAACCCCAGAAATGAACTCTCATCATTTGTAAACGCGGCAACTTTTGCGCAAACCAATCAATAAACGCAGATTGCAATTTTTTTAACCAAAAATATGAGAAAGAATATAAATCGGCCAAAACCGATGAAAAAAAATGTTTTTTATATTTTTTTTGGATTTGAAAAAGTTTTTTTTTGCAAAATTGTTTTTTTATTTATAGCGGTGATCAGAAATGACGCAGAGGGGATCAAATACCACCAAAAGAAAGCTCTATTTGTAGAGGAAAAAGGACGCAAATTTAGTTTGGGTAAAACGTTGTACGACCGCGCAATTGTCAGTTAAAGCAACGCAGTGCCGAATCACAAAAAGTGCTCTGGTCCCAAAGTGGGAAATTCTTCCGGGGCTGAAGTGGTTAAACAACGTACATGTACAACACATACAATTACAGTACAAGAAATACAATTCCAAAAGGAAAATTATGTGAATGAGAAGAAAGATAAAGATAGAAAGCATCTACATCTACAGCATAGCATCCGGGTCCACAGGGCCCAACCCAATACCCTGTGTTCCTACATCTCTCATTATCATCATATCCAGTGATACAAGAAGGGTTATTGAAGCATTACAACCATTATACATACAGCACAACTTAAGGATAGCACCGTCTTTCTCCTGCTTTCAGTAAATGTATTTATTGAGAGGCATGCAACATTGTCCATGCCACTAAAGCAAGCATGCACAGGTCTCTCGAACACAATACGGATAGAACGTGCACCATCAAGAGTCATCAGGGATGGTGCTATTAGATTCCATCCAGGTGTCCCATATTTTGTGAAACTTATGGGGACAGCCCCTCGCCTCGTAGGTCAATTTATACAAGGGTAGCACATTGTGGATCAATCTAATCCAACCATGTGGTGTGGGTGAGGACCCAGGTTTCCAGTTCATAGTAATGTTTTTTTTAGTGTAAAGGAATAAAATACGCAAAAAGGTTTGCTTATATTTTGGGATATTTTCCTCGTCCTCTATATAGCCCAACAGGCATCGTAGAGGATTACATAGGTTGGGAAGTTGTGTAAGGGAACTGAGAAACGCTGTGACCTCAGACCAGAACTGCCTAATCACATCAGGTGGAAAAAAGTGCCGTCAGCCAGGTTGCATCGAGAGCAGAGAGCAGAGGGGGTCCTGTCCAGTTTGTGAAGCAAGCATGGTGTATAGTACGACCTATATAATAGTTTGGTTTGGATAACTTTATCTGTAGAAAAGATGACAGCAGGGACCTGAACCAGTAAAATTTCTTTCCAAATGTCCTCCGACATCTATGGCTTTCTTCTTGCCACACTTCCATAAAGGGCAGATTTGTGGAGAGCACGGCTAATAGTTGTCCTGTGGACAGATTCTCCCACCTGAGCTGTGGCTCTCTGCAGCTCCTTCAGAGTCTTGGCTGATTCTCTGATAAATGCTTTCTTTGCCTGGCCTGTCAGTTTAGGTGGACAGCTATTTCTTAGTAGGTTTGCGGATGTGCCATACTCTTTCCATTTTCAGGTGATGGATTGAACAGTGCTCCGTGAGATGTTCAAAGCTTGGGATATTTTTTTATAGCCTAACCCTGCTTTAAACTTCTCCACAACTTTATTCCTGACCTGTCTGGTGTGTTCCTTGGCCTTCATGATGCTGTTTGTTCACTTAGGTTCTCTAACAAACCTCTGAGGGCTTCACAGAACAGTTGTATTTAAACTGACATTAAATTGCACACAGGTGGACTCTATTTACCAATTAGGTAACTTCTGAAGGCAATTGGTTCCACTAGATTTCAGTTAGGGGTATCAGAGTAAGCCCTGGTTCACATTGACACGATTTGGCATGCGATTTGACATGCCAAATTGTATGCCAAATCGGCGGCAATTGCTGGCAATGGCACCGTCCTAATCGATGCAACGCCACACTTGTGGTGCCGCACCAATTTCAAAAAGTAGTTCTTGTACTTCTTTTTGCGAATTCAGGTGCAATTTCTATAGGCATCTGTGCAGAAACCCGGACGGATGCCTGTGAAATTGCCGCTGAAATTGGGACTGACATGCGGGAATGAAATGGTGCGAGTTCAGCTGAACTCGCACCATTTCATTCCCGTACTCAAATGCACGCCACACTTTCCAGTTATTTATTTGTAAAAAAAATGTGAAAACCATTTATCATTTTCCTGCCCCTTCACAATTATGCGCCACTTTGTGTTGGTCTATCACATAATATCCCAATAAAAAACATGTACATTTTTGGTTTCAACATGACAAAATGTGGAAAATTTCAAGGGGTGTGAATACTTTTTCAAGGCATTGTAGGTTTTACATGTATTGTAGAATACCTAGGTGCACAAGTGTAAAAAAAACTGACTTGTCACTTCCAGTTGTTGTGGCCGTTGCGGGGCGTCATTTCCTGTTAACAAGTCACCTCCGGCTGTTGTAGCTGGAGCGCAGGTGCTTCCTACGCTGTCGGATGACGATGACACGTCATGTGAGGTGGCTCTGAACATGCACATCGCGTCACATCCGGTGGTGCCGTGGAGACAATATCTTCCCGGCTTCACTATATGGAGTGCACCAATGGGATGTCGAAGTTTCCTCCTGTCATCGAGGCTTGGGACGCACGCCATCAATGCCAGCACATGTGGTCTCTGACATGGTCATGAATGAGAGGTACAGGTGTTTTATGTTTGGTATGTTATAAATATAGCACAATGACAGTACTAGGCTCATACCCCAGTTGAAGTCTCTTAAGACGAAATGTGTCGGGTAACGAGAGCCTGCTCTGGTCCATTGCGCCCTTTTATACATTGAAATTCCATGCTGTTTTTACATTTCTTGGATGATGTAAGTGCAATAATTTTTAATAAATAATCTGTGATATACAGTACTATGCTATGTGGCACATTTGTTTTATATGAGGTCGAATTCTACGAAGATACCTGGTGCCAATTGATGTATGACCCATGTGGGAAAGTTCGGATGATCATATATAGCGGTGATAGATACAAGGCTGCCGTAGTGATTGGATGTGTGTCCTGGAGTGGAGTCATCACTTATCGTTCCACCAAAAGATATAAGGCCCATCATTATTACTCATTGATTATGCCTGAATTGAGTGATCTCTGGTAAGAGTACCTATGCATATGTCTATCTGGTGGAGGATCACTGTGCATGCCGGTGGTTATGGAAAATACCATTTACGAGGATAATTTTTTATGGACTATATTATATATGGACGTTCACCTTAAATGCACTTTATATGCATTTTAATGTTTCTGACACTTGAATATAGGTGCACCTCTAAACAGTTAATGTTGAAGTATATGATAATAGATGTAATGTTAGTTTACAATGTATTTGCACTATAGGTTTAAATATCAGAAGTAATCATTTTAAGCTCTGCACAATTTATAATTTATGGTAAAAAAAACTGACTGGATTGTTCTATACCTGGCAGTGAAATATATATTCCGGAGTTGTCTTCTTAAACTTCATGTTCCATACTAAAGCGACTCCATCAGGTTCATGAGGAGCATCTTCGTTATTATTGTAAGATGCCACCATCAGCTCAGGATACTGGAAAAGATACATTTCCTCCATAAATATTGTATGAAAGATGTCTTATTTATGTGCTCAATGTGTTACAGATCAATGACTTAATACACAGACTGTCCTTTACTCTCCCAGCCTGCTGCAGCACTTTCTCTCCTTAAGTCCCAGGGACCGTCACTCACCGCACCAGTGGGTTCCTTAAAGTCTCTCACTGTGTAGCACCTCCGCTGTTCTCCTGTTCCTCCTGTGCTGCTCCAAGGATCTCTCTCCTCCCTGGCTGCACCTGAACTCCTAGGCCCAAGGTCATCCTCCCCAGACTGGGGGCGACCTACCGGGTAGGGGCCTGCTCCACAGTGCCTCTGCTACATCTTCCACTTTCCACCCAACACTACTCCTCCCAGATTGGGCTGACTCTGAGTATTTAAGGAGTCCTGCCCCCTGACAACCCTGCATAGGGATTGGTCAGGGCTCCTTAGAATACTCCAGATGGCTCCACCTACCTTCCAGCTTTCTGCCCAGAGACCAACACCAGGTGTCTGGATAAAGAGAGGGAGGTTCTGGTGACCTCATCTGTTTAATCCACCCAATCCTCCCTGAGCCACTCCTCCCGGCCCAGACCAAAACACCCAGGCCTGCAAATTACAGTCAGGCCTGACTAAATTTACCTTTCCTAGCCAAAAACCTTCTAGGAAAAACACACCTACACTGTGGGGGCACTACACTGGAGTCTGCCATTTTGCTGAAGCCCAGAGCCCCTGTAACACATTGAGCATTATTCCAAACCAGAACGCAAATGCAAGGAAAAGAGGGCAGTAGGATTTTTCCTGGTACCGTGAAAAGCATTGCAGCCAAGTAAGATCAAAATTCCTTATTACATATATATAGTAAATATACAAAAAAGGCATAAAACCGGACATTTAAAAATAGCCCATTTCAATGGCTTAACTGTAAGTATGATGTTATACCCTCAATCACTATACTTACAGTTAAACCATTGAAATGGGTTATTTTTAAATATCTGGTTTTATGCCTTTTTTTGTATATTTTCTATAAATATGTAACAAAGAATTTTGATTTTACTTGGCTGCAATGCTTTTGATGGTACCAGGAAAAATGCCACTGCACTCTTTTCCTCGCATTTGCATTCTGGTTCAGAATATACCAATTCAGGATGTACGCACCCTTTTATTAACTGTATAAGAGTAAGAGCACTAAAAATATTTTTCACAACTGTACTGATTAAACTAAAATCATACAATCTGGTACTGTGCAAGAAAACTTTTCGTACTTGTCCCATCGGATAATCTCGGATGAACTGTCGTGATCGTCTCTCGAAAACTATGTACTAACGATCAGAATATTATACGATCGCTTCGAAAGCGGAAAGGTCCTGTTTAGCATTGTCTTGCTGGTAAAATGTCTACACCAGGGGTCTCCAAACTTTCTAAAAAAGGGCCAGTTTATAGTCCTTCAGTCTATAGGAGGGCTGGACTGTGACCAGTGGGAGTAGAAAAGGTTCCGATGTCAGTGGGGAAAAATAATGCCCCATTGTTTTGTTTCAGTGAGAGTAATTGCGCCCCATTATAGGTGTAATTGGGAGGAAATGCGCCCCATTGTTGATGTCATTGAGCCCCATCCTTGGTGTCATTGAGAGAAATGGTGCTCTAACATTGATGTCATTGGGCCCCATTGTTGGTTTTATTGGGAGGAATTGTGCCCCATTGTTGGTGTCATTGTGAGGAACTGTGTCCCATTGTTGGTGTCATTGGGAAGAATTGTGCCCCATTGTTGGTATCAGTGGTTCAAATAGTGCCCAAAGGCTGGATAAAAGCAATCAAAGGGCCGCATCTGACCCCAGGGCCGCAGTTTGGAGACCACTGGTCTACACTATATTTTTGGTGAATCAATCTTTCTACAGTATGCTGCACTTGTACAGGGATTTTTTCACTGCAAGACAAAAGGATATCCACTTTTATCTTAGTAACAAGCCTCATGAACACAGGGCTTAAAAAATGTCGCTTTTATAGGCATTTGATATTTTTGTTTCCAGCCTGTAAAATCACCTCTATGCACGTTCAGGAGAGGAGATTTTAAGCAGAAAAAAACACTTGACGTGCCTAAATGCTTTAGGCACATTTGAGCATTAATGCATTCCAAACACCAGAATAAATCAATGTTCTGGCCAATGGAACCCATTAACACTCAAACGCTTGACGCGCCTAAATGCGTGTGCAATATGCGGCTTTAGGAGCGTTTTTAAGCTGCTTTTTCCTGCCAGGTGTTTAGTAGAGAAAATCAAATGCCCTGTGTGCATGAGGCCTAATACTGATTACACATAGTTAAAAACAGTTTTAACCTACTTGTAATGACCAGTCAAGGCAGGTAACCACACGATGCTTCGACCAGTGCTCATCATAAAACTGACGATTAAATGACAAATTGGTGCCAGCTTGAATGTCCCTTTAAAATGAAAGAAATAAAATGTTTTAGACCAGAGATAACTATCGTATATAAGTGCACAAAAAGGGCTCTGCAGTATTATTGGCTGACCCAACAGGAAATATTTGACGTAATGAAAGATATTCTTTCTGCAAAAATAATAATGCTTGGCCCAGGGGCGTCGCTAAGGGGGGCTAACGGTCCCAAGCGAGCAGCCATTAGTAGCAACTGCACCTGCATGGCCGGCGGCTCATATTATAGACATCACCACACACCCACATCACTGGTCCAATCCTTTATCTTTACTAGTAGGAAGGATAAAGTACTGATTTTCCCCAGAATCATGGAGGTGGATGGGGTGGGCTAATGGGGGTGCTCCCTGGATCCATACGTTTTCTTCTAGCCTCTGAAGTTCCTAGGCTAGAAGAGAAGGTATGGATCCAGGGGGCACCCCCATTAGCCCACCCCCGGACTCAGAATCCCCTTGCTCATCTGACTGCTCCCTACCTAAATGACATGGTGGCACATGGTGCCATTCTCTGCAGCAGGCTGGGAGTGGGCTCTTTACCCCAGAAGACAATGTGAATTTGTGGGGAACACTGGAAGAAAGGATATGGGTATTGCAACCAAAGCTGTTTTTTTTTTTTTTTTTTTTTAATCTTCACTTCATTTTAAGATGGTGTGGGGCATTGGGTGGAGCTTGGATGGGGCATTGGGTTGAGGCCCCTGGCATGGCCATACCCTACATTTAGACCCATTTTTCCCCATAAAGCACACATGGTCATGTCCAGGCAGAGATGGAATAAGGCAAAATGGGGCTCTAGGCGAGGTAGCTGCTTTAACCCCCTCCAATCTCTTTTATTGACATTTGAAAGGATTGCAATAGAAACAGAGAAGCCATCACATTTGGATTGTCTATACTGGAACGGTCTCTTCGGACACTAGGAGGTTGATTTACTAAAGGCAAATAGACTGTGCACTTTGCAAAGTGAAGTTGCCATCTGCAAGTACAGTTGCTCCAGAGCTTAGTAAATGAATTAAGGCTTCACTTTGCAAGGAGTACCCAATCACGTGCAAGGACAATTAAAAAAACAGCATTTTTGCATGTACGTGATTGGATGATGGAAGTCAGCAGAACTTCTGCTCATTTACTAAGTTCTGGAGCAACTTCACTTTGCAAAGTGCACAGTCTTTTTGCCTTTAGTAAATCAATCCCTAACTGTCTACAAGCACATCCTCACTTGTGAGGCTTTATATATTTTCAGCCTTGATTAGTTACTGAATGTTTTTTGGCAAGGAGGCGGTTGTGCAGGGTCTTTTTAGAGGACTCCAATTTCTCCACAAACTGATGATGGCTGGACAGAAGGAGTAAAATTCTTACTTTAAAGCTGATAAATGAACAAAACTACCCTTGCAGTGGGGTTTCTTCTGCACTGCATAAACGAAATGTTGTTACGTCATTAAACCCGAAAGCAAACATTTATTACATGGAACATGCTTAGATGTGATGACTGCATTTGTTTTCTTTGCGAGAGTGGTCTGTTGAGTGAGTTGGGTGGAGTTTGCACCAATTACGTCATTGCGCATGCTGGTGGAACTCACTTGGGTGAAGTGACAGGGCACCTTTAAACCCTATGCTTAAACTCAGTATAATCCCATAACCGTAAAACTAAAGAGAACCACTATCATAACACCAAATGTATGATTGTGCCAGTGCCATATAGACATTTCTTTGCGTCAGATGCACCATAAAGTTGCACAAACTACTGATCTTGATTATAAGATATCAGTTTTCTCCAGCATGGGTAGAGTAGAGGTGAGGATGCCTTGAGATGTCTGCTGAAATGGGACAGGGGAGAGATGGAAAGCATCAGTTTTCAACTGCATTGGTAGAGGAGAGGATGCCTTGGGATGCCTTCTGGTCACCCATCCCAGGTACTTACCTTCAGTTTGTGAATTTGTGAATGCCATATTGACTAGACATGTGTAATTTGTTTTGTTCCGAATTAGTTTTTAACGAATTTCGACAAATCTGCGAATTCGGAAATTCAAAATTTCGGAAATTTGAAAATTCGAAAATTCTGAAATTCAAAAATTTGGGAATTCGGAAATTCGAAATTCAGAAATGTAGAAATATGAAAATTCAGAAATCTGGGAATTAAAAAATTTGAAAATCCGAAAATAAGAACAAAAATCAGAAAATAAGAATGAAAATCTGAAAACTCGTAAATTCAAAAATCTGAAATAATAACTAACTAATAATAACTTAACTATTACTAACTATTAAATTATAGGTATTGGAATTTCCTTTCAAATTTGGCTGTTAGTGAACGTAATGAATACAAATTTATCTGAAGTTACGAATGATCCAAAATAACGAATGCCACATCTAAACGAATGGAACGTAACAAATGAATAATAATAAATAGCAATAATAATAAAAACATTATTTTTTTATTATTAATTTGTTCTGCTCCACTTGTTTAGATGCGGCATTCGTTATTTCGGATCATTCTTAACTTCAGATAAATTCGTATTATACGTTCACTAACAGCCAAATTTGAAAGGAAATTCCAATATCTATAATTTAATAGTTAGTTAATAACAGTAGTTAGTTATCATTTTGAATTTTAGGATTTCCATTCTTTTAAATTTTCGGATTTTCTTTCTTATTTTCGGATTTTAGAATTGCCAAATTTCCCAATTTCCGAATTTACAAATTCTCGCATTTACGAATTCCGAATTTTCAAATTTACGAAAAAAAAAACAAAAAACAAATGAAACGAAAAAACGGAAACAAACAATTTTTTTGGCAGTGCACTTGTCTAATATCGACCCCTCTAGACACCTCCTTCGCTATGCTGCCATATTTGTCTCTTGCAGTTCATCCCCCTAGCAGTATCCGGCTGATTGCTTGCTTTCAATGGGGATATTAAGTGTGTGTTCACACAAACATTGATGGAAACTAGAAATATACAATTCTATACTGTAGTAATTTCTAGTGAATTGTCAATATGTTCAGTTATTATACATATATCTGCTTTTCGTATATTTTTAAATTCACACACAGTATCTCACAAAAGTGGGTACACCCCTCACATTTTTGTAAATATTTTATTCTGTCTTTTCATGTGACAACACTGAAGAAATGACACTTTGCTACAATGTAAAGTAGTGAGTGTACAGCTTGTATAACAGTGTAAATTTGCTGTCCCCTCAAAATGACTCAACACACAGCCATTAATGTCTAAACCGCTGGCAACAAAAGTGAGTACACCCCCAAGTGAAAATGTCCAAATTGGGCCCAAAGTGTCAATTATTTTGTGTGGCCACCATTATTTTCCTGTGCTGCGTTAACCCTATATGGCATGGAGTTCACTAGAGCTTCACAGTTTACAAGTTTTCACTCCTCCATGATGACATCACAGAGCTGGTGGATGTTAGAGACCTACCGTAGCGTTCCTCCACCTTCCATTTGAGGATGCCCCACAGATGCTCAATAGGGTTTAGGTCTGGAGTCCTGCTTGGCCAGTCCATCACCTTTACCCTCAGCTTCTTTAGTGAGGCAGTGGTCATCTTGGAGGTGTGTTTGGGGTCGTTATCATGTTGGAATACTGCCCTGCGGCCCAGTTTCCAAAGGGAGGGGATCATGCTCTGCTTCAGTATGTCACAGTACATGTTGGCCTTCATGGTTCCCTCAATGAACTGTAGCTCCCCAGTGTTGGCAGCACTCATGCAGCCCCAGACCATGACACTCCCACCACCATGCTTGATTGTAGGCAAGACAAACTTGTCTTTGTACTCCCCACCTGGTTGCCACCACACACGCTTGACACTATCTGAACCAAATAAGTTTATCTTGGTCTCATCAGACCATAGGACATGGTACCAGTAATCCATGTTCTTAGTCTGCTTGTCTTCAGCAAACTGTTTGCAGGCTTTATTGTGCATCAACTTTAGAAGAGGCTTGCTTCTCGGACTACAGCCATGCAGACCAATTTGACATAGAGTGTGGCGTATGATCTGAGCACTGACAGGCTGATCCCCCCACCCCTCCAACCTCTGCAGCAATGCTGGCAGCACTCATACATCTATTTCCCAAAGACAACCTCTGCATATGATGCTGAGCATGTGCACTTAACTTCTCAGGTCGACCATGGTGAGGTCTGTTCTGAGTGGAACCTGTCCTGTTAAACCGCTGTATGGTCTTGGCCACCATACTGCAGCTCAGTTTCAGGGTCTTGGCAATCTTCTTATAGCCTAGGCCATCTTTATGTAGAGCAACAATTCTTTTTTTCAGATCCTCAGAGAGTTCTTTGCCATGTAGTGCCATGTTGAACTTCCAGGGACCAGTATGAGAGAGTGAGAGCGATAACACCAAATTTAACACACCTGCTCCTCATTCACACCTGAGACATTGTAACATTAACGAGTTACATGACATCGGGAAGGGGAAAATGGCTAATTGGGCCCAATTTGGACATTTTCACTTAGGGATGTACTCGCTTTTGTTGCCAGCGATTTAGACATTAATGGCTGTGTGTTGAGCCGGAGGCTCTAATTGGTTTCAAAAAGGGTGGGCTGGGGGTGCAGAGCACTGCGCCCCGAGCCCAACCAGTTGTGTAACATTAACAAATTAATATTTGCTAATGCCTTCCTGGTTGTCCTCCTGGGCCAAGTGGGTCCTGAGTCCTGATTCGTGGGGAGTCGTAACTCCCGATTGCCCGAGAGGAGATGCAACCCTGGGGACTTGGGAGGAGATGCGGGGGGGGGGGAGCCACCACCCTGGATAGGGTAAGTGAAGGGGCTGGTGGGCAACAGGCGATCAAGCGAGCGCTGGGGAGGGTGGTTTATGTGGTTAGCTGGCTGGGGGGGGGGTGAGTGTCTGTCTGGCTGGGGGGGGCAGCCACCCATGAAAATTGAGCACCAGCCACCACTGCAAGGCCAGATAACCTAAAGTGAATTTATCGAGGAGTTGCAGATGTAAGTTGAATGAAACTCACCCTTCATTATCTTCCAGGTCTCCCCCACTGTAGTCAAAGAAAATATTTGAGTCTTCGGCCAGAGCTCGCTCTATGACTCGGATTGTGCGATCAAAGAATATCAGAAATTCCTCTGAGTGGACTGCTTGCTGTTTTTCTTCTTCAGTTAGTTCTCTAGGTGGAACTTAAACAGAGATCCCCATAAATTTATAGAAGATAATTAAGATGGGATTCAATCAAATTTATCACTGATGAATCAGAATTTACAGATCTGTAATTCATAAACATGGTAAACAGGATAAACACAGTAATGTACTATGTGAATATGCAGTACAATCACATTATGCAGGCAGGACTGTATCGACCAATCCTCACTCCCAAAAGCAAACCAGCAAGAGACATGACAGTGAACTTATATGTATAAAAGCTCATGAAGGTATTTATTGAAAAAAGTGCTGAATGGGTGATCAGAGAATATTGCTCGGAGGTGGGCTTTAGGATTAACCAAAAGGCTCTGCACTTGCAACATGAATGGTGGAAATGCTGGATTAAGATCGTGCGGGGGGTAGAATCGAGATCACAATCTTTTAATGATAATCGTGCAGCTCTAGTGGATGTTAAAGTGGAACTTCAGTGAAAAATGGAAGTTCTGTTTTTCTTCCTGCTTCACCCCTCCTCTTCTACTTTGAGAAGTCATTTTTTTTGGTGGGGGATGGGGTACCCAGTTTTGACAGGTACTCGCTCTCCACTTCTGCTGGAAGTTCACTCCCCTCCCTCCCTTCCCACAGCGTTCATACATAGGGTCCCATAAGGTTGCAGACCATTACTGCAGCTCAATGTGGCAGTGTCGGGGACCTAAAGACCGGTGAAGAATCGGGCCAAGTAAGTATCTCGCTGGATCCCTGGACAGATAAGTGTCTTATTGTTAAAAGTTATCATCTACAGTATTTGTAGCTGCTGCGATAGAGGCTGGTGGCTTGGTTGTTTGCGGCTCCCCCCCCCCCCGATGGTACCTCAAAGACCCCCAACCCCCCCGCTCGCTATCCCATCTAGGCAGCGGGCATCGGTGGACATAGGGCTGTGGGGGACATCGTGTAGTGGGGTAGCAGCTCCTGTGTTTTCTCCTCCTCCCTCCTCCTCGTAACACGTCACTACGTTCGGCTTTGTTGGCAAATTACTTGACATGTTAGTACGCTAGACATACCCGCCAACAGCCAATTTGGACAAAAGTTGGACATTGGCCAACAATCTGCGCGTGTGTACGAGGCTTTACACACAGAACGCCCTAGATAAAGTCCACAGGTGGTACTGATCCTACTAGATTGAAATAACTAAATTTAATGAAGGAAAGGTGCGGGCCAGGGAGGTAAGTCTGAAGAGGAAAGAGCAAAATGATGCTGGACATCCTCCACCCAGGAAATGAGACTGTATCTGTCTTGCTGCAGCTTCTAATGCATACTGTAAGAAGCTTGCAATGTGCCGTAAAATCATTCAATTTCAGTACTGGAGAGGAGCCTACAGAACTGTGCAAGACTGAAGAGAAGGCTGGAGTTCTGCTTTAAACTTCTTTGCAGTCTCTAACCCAAAATAATAATAGACAACACCGTCATTGTTAAAGACTCAATCCATCTGATGTTCCTAATCACCATTTAGTGTATGTTGTAATTGAAAGCAATCAATGTAAAGCTGTTTACCTTCTTTTGAATCCTGCTTTTCTTCTTGATTGTCAAATTCCGAATCGTGATCTGTTTTTAGTTCCACCATTTCCTCATCCTCTTCCTCTTCTATGTAACCAAAACAAAGAGTCACATATCAATAAAAAGTTATCCTTCTACAAACAACGGTTAATACACACTAACGTAAACGATTCATTAAAACGCACATCAGCAGTGACCAGAACATCAATTCCCGCAAAGATTAAAATTTTCATATATGTTCAAAGTTCTAATCCAGCGCTGTAAACAAAGCTCAGCGGGAACGTTTCCTAAAGAAAGACCTAGAGTTGAAAGTGTCATTGGTGCAACTCACTCTTGAGCTGCTTTCTGTTTGCCTTTCTTTAATACTGGAAAACTATTTATAACTTGAATTGTTGTGTGGCTCTATTCCTTAATATTGGCCTAAATATGCTCAATCTGGACCTTTCAGTAACTTTACAAGTCTGTATTTTAAATGCATGATATGTCACAACACACAGCAAAACAACCAATTGAAAAAAAAGATACACCTTTCATCATTGAGTCATTGCATGTCTTCTGATCCGACTTTGCCCTGCGACTTCATGTCCGACTTCCATGCGATTTCAATGAAGGGGACCCAACTTTGAGTCTGGTATGGATCTTGAGGGGGAATCCCACATTCTTTTATAGACAAGGGGCGTGGCCATCCAGTGACATCATCTGGAGACCCTGCCCCTTATGATGTCACTGCCCAGGGCATGATGGGGTGGTGACGTCATAAGGGGGCGGGGTCTCAGGAAGACGTCACCAGATGGCCACACCCCATGTCTATAAAAGAAGCGTCAGAGAGTGCAGCTGGCACAACTGCGGAAGCTAGCGTCAAGAGGAGAACCAGCAGAAGAATCATAGGAAGAAGACATCGGCAACAGAGGGAGAAGAACCGGAGGAAGAAGATTTCAGCAGCAGAGGGAGAAGAACCAGAGGAAGAAGACATCGGCAGCAGAAGGGGAAGAACCAGAGGAGGGAGAAGAACAGGAGGAAAAAGACATCGGCAGTGGAGGGAGAAGAACTGGAGGAGGGAGAAGACATCAGCAGTGGAGGGAGATGAAACGGAGGAGGGAGAAGACCACGGGAGAAAGAAGACACGTTTGAGCTATTTTTAATAAAGGACTTTGTCAAAAACCTATGTACTGTTTTTATGTATTTTTGACACTTTTTTGGTAAATGGGTAGGGGTACGATCTACCCCATACTCATTCACAGGGCCGGCCAGATTCTGATAAGCCCCCCACCCACAGACCCCCACAACCACTGCCCAGGGTTGTTGGGAAGAGGCCCTTGTCCCCATCAACATGGGGATAAGGTGCTCTGGGAGGGGGACGTAGAGCCCCCCCATGTTGAGGACATGTGGCTTGGTATGGTCCAGGAGGGGGGGTGTGCTTGCTCGTAACCCCCCTTTACTGACCTGCATGCTCGTATAAGGTTCTGATATGCATTTTGGGGGGGTCCACGCTTTTTTTTTTACATTTTGCCGTGGGGTTTGTTAGGGAAATTATAATACCTTGTATGCATTATAATTTGCCTGCGCTAATAAGCGCATTTTTCAGCTCTTTTGCATAATGCATTCCATCGACCTGTGTTGATGCAGACACACACACACAGACACAGATTGCTCCATCTCACATGGCCGATAGCAGGGATTCTGTCCTCCCTTGCTCTGCCTGTTGTGTTTTATTTATACTGGTCAGACAGGTTTAACAAAAGGTACATGGCTTCACAATCAGCCAATCAGCCTCCAAGGCACAGTCACATGACATGAGCTCAAATACAAATACAACCAATCAATGACACACTTGATTACATTCAAACTATACAATAGGAAAAGGCATGCATGTATGGGGGAGGGAGCTGACTCTCAGGGAAGCCATGTGCTTCTCCTAACAAAGCCGCACAACCATCACCCCAGACATGCAGTAACCTGCCAGTTACAATGAACCCTTACCAGATACAGTTCTTATAAAACTATATTACATAAGGGCTATGCTACTGTTCCATTAAAGGGTAAATTACAACACAAAGGAATATAGCTGTAGATTTCTGTCACATTGATCAGATGCCACAGAAAGCCCACAGATCATTATCCTTACATAAAAGGCAATACTAATTCCATAAGGCAAGTAAACCGCCGCCAAGCAGATCGATCTGTACAGAAGACAGGGGCCCCCTGATTGACGGTAATACACCCGCGCCACAGAACTTGCATTGCACCTCAAAGATCCAGACCAGCGTTTGCTCCAGCGATAACCGCACAGGGCGCCTGCTGGCCGGGATGATCGGGCGGTAGCGTGTAATTATCAATTGATGGAAGATATCCATTGTATTGGCCTTTCCTCAGTATCGGTTAAAGCCATATTCGCTGTACACAGCCTGTACCGGTA
>BLSH010283458.1:1254681-1268907 GCA_018402905.1 Glandirana rugosa
TTGACACTTAAAGGTACATCGGTCACTGAAAAGTGGCCCGTGCCATATAACAATGGACAGTACCAAATAAATACTTACACACTTATACCAATGTGTTAAGGAACGTCACTCAATACTCCTTAAGACTTCCTAAATAACATTTTATGTGTCGCCACTCTTCCCGAATCGGTATGTTTATATTGTACATTTAGGGCTTGACACTTTTATTTGACATTGCGAAAAACTCAACATCTTCGTAGAGCCGTGGAACCCCGGATCGTCAAAAATGTTCCTTTGACAAAATTAGTTGTTATTGGTGTTTGTCGTTGACCGTCTGTCACATTCACATGTATATTACAAACACTAAATATTTGTCTGCCAGTTGCTGTTTGTGGTTATTGTTGATTAAAACAGTTTCCTTGTAAAAACTGCTAGGCCCCAAGGTGCCGAGATGCTTCTACAACTCAAAAAGCGTTACAGTTTATTTTCACAGTTCGGGATTTACATGTTATATTTGTATGGCTAAGCCCTTCTCACCGCTGTGTATTTTACAATAAATCCTTCAGAATTCCTCATAACTCACTGCAAGGAATTGTGTAACCATATTCACACATTCATAAATAAACCATGACAGGTAACAATATACCGTGCCCGGTGAAAAGTCACTGGCTACATGGAAATTCACAGTTCTGCCTACTGTTAAATCTGGATTGGACTATTCATGAGCAGTTACTGGAATCTATCCATCAAACTGAAGTGGAATTACATTTGAGCCAAAGAGCTCACTGGGGAGGTCAAGAACAAAAGTGAATACAGATCGTTCATATATTTGTATCCCCGTGCTCTTATACCGATATTGTTTATAATTAACTTATGCTTACATTGTTCGTAATTAATTAAAGAATTAATTGTCTTCTGCTATTTTGTTAGATGGCCAACTCTACGTAAAAGTGAGGCTTTTTTTATGGGGATGCTATCTTGCAGCTCTGGTTTCTTATATGTGAAACGCTGATCATGAGATATCTCCACTAAAATTTTCAGTTCCATTTTCTGTTTGTGGATGGATAGGAATTCAGTTGACTCATTCATGATGGTGTCCTGTCAGGACCTGGATCACCTTCTGGTGGCATTGTGCTTCCCAAAGAGGAAGGTTGTAACTCTGGTGTCCACCAGTGGGTGTCTCCCAGTAGTCAGCAGATCCCAGTAATTCGTTTCCACCTGATGCTGGCTGCTGGGAGGGTATTTAGGTCCTTCCCTACTAGTGCCTCTCGCTCCAATGTTTTGCTCAGCTGCCATTTACTGTGTGCCATTTATTTTGATCCCGACCCTGATCTTGCTCCTACATCCTGTACCATCCTGTCTCTTATCTGCTCCCCTTGTTCCTGATCCCAGTCCTGGTTCCTCCTTCCCATCTGCTCCCTGCATCTCTAGTTGATCTATTTTCCCTATTTTGTATATATTGCACATAGTTAGTTTATTAGTTAGGCTTTTGTCAGGTTATTAGGTGTTTGTCATTGGGTTTTTGGGTCACGTGAATTTCTATGTTTGCTGAGTTTTCTGTTTTCTGCTGTTTGGATGTGTTTTGTTTCACTGTTAATAATATTAATGTTCACCTAAAGCAGGCATCCTCGAACTACGGCCCTCCAGCTGTTGCGGAACTACACATCCCATGAGGCATTGTAAAACTCTGACATTCACAGACATGACTAGGCATGATGGGAAATGTAGTTCCTGAACAACTGGAGGGCCATAGTTTGAGGACCCCTGACCTAAAGCATACACAGTTTGGTTCCAGTCTCCTGAGTATAGGCATGAAGATCTGGGAAACCCTGCTGCTGATTCCTGACAGATGGACCTGTAGACATTGCTCCCAACTGTTATTAATTTGGAGGGACTCATTTGTGATGAAATCCCTCTGTCCCCCCTGTAGCTTTAAGAGGTTGTAAAGTCAAAAATAGAAGATTTTATACTGTACTTACCTGCTCTGTGCCAGGGTTTTGCACAGGGCGGAGGCGAACCTCCTCTTCTGGGGTTCCCCTGCAGGCGCTGTCTGAAACTGACCAGAAGACACTTTGACATGTATATTTGTAGCGCTCATTCCTGCAGGAGCCAGCAGTTTAAGGTCCCTAAGGTCTTTTCCCATAGTTGCACCGCCAGCCTAGCACACAGTCACATTCACTCTTTTGGCTCAATGAATAGTCTAGGACTCTAGGGGTATGCTTTTCTGATGCTTTACTGCAGAACCTGAACTTGGATAGGAGTAGGGTAACTGTGGGATACTTCAGTAACTTAAGCAACAACTTGAGGACACCAATCTTCCTCCTAATAATGAGTAGAGACCTTGCACAAGCAAACAGTGGACTTAGCTATACCATGACACCAGGCATAATGTTCCCTTTGAGCAATACTGACTATACCCAAAGGATAGCAGTAGCACGCAGTCTCGGGGATCGCTCACTCCAGTCTGTACTCACCTTTGCCCTTGGATAATTGGACGCCTCCTCTCAATATCTTCCAGACACTTCTACAGTGATACCAGACCAGATTCCCCAATGAAAGTCTCTCATTCAGCTCCAGTAACTTTAAGCAAAATAGGCCCCCTATGCACCCTAAACTAGCTGGGATGACGAATAGCAGACACATGGCAGGCCTGCCCAGGAGAACAGCAGCCCCCAGGCTGAAATCTCCTCCTCTAGGACAAGAACTCCTCTGCTCCAAGTGCCAGAGTATTTATGCTCCTTCCTAGCCACCATCTGGGCACTTCTCCCTAGGAATTGGCCAGGGCTGCATAAATATTCAGCTGCTGGTTAGACTTTCCCAGCCCACTATCTTCCAGAACCTTTCCAGACAGAGAGGGTAAAGCAGTCAACCCTGCAGCCAATGAAACACAGAACAGACCAAAACAATCACATGCAGCTCCACTGATTACAGTGAGCCAGTAACTAAATTTACCTAACCTAGCACCTATCTAGGAGGATGCCTCATATTTATAATTTTATTTAAAATGTGTGTGTGTGTGTGTGTTGGGGGTCACTCAACTCCTCCTTATTTATATATCCTACAGCAAAATGTATATACCATTTAGGGCTCAGATCTACAAACAAGAAACAATAGCAAACGTGTGAATTTTCCGTATGCCGCGAGGCAGGGTCAGTGAAAGCATGTCTACAGCGAAGGTCAGTCTCTCTGGCAGAAGTGTTGAAGCAAGGTGTTTGTGCCTGAATAAAATTAAGGCACAAGTAAGGTTCTCATTTTTGACAGCAAATATATAATAGGAAAAACCCAGCAGGACCAGAAAGAAAGAAACCCCAAAAGAGGCCTCTTTCAACAAATCTGTCTGGGTTTAACAGCTCGGACAAGAAGCAGCAAACCGGGGGCAAGCGGCAGAAGTAATCCTATCATCTCTTCCCCAGCCGACGCTCCCCGGCCAAGACATCCTCACGCTGCTAACATGAATTCAAATCATCTGTGTTTAGAGCTAAAGCCGGTGATTGACAGATACTTATAGGCCCGTCCTAGATTGAATATTATTCTAGATACCTATCGCTTATTACAATAAGCTCGGTGTGATATTTAATCCCCACAGTGAAAATTGGGTTTAACGGAGCAAAGTTTCATCTGTTTTGAGCGCTACTCTAAAATAAAGAACTAACCATTACTAGGTGAATTAAATCTGCAGTTTTATTTGCCTGTAACAGCACGTAATTGTTTTTAGAATAGAGCTGTTGACTTGTGTGTTTACGAAAAGGAACCAATAAAGTCTTTTTTTTTTTATACTCTGGGCTTCTATTTTACCAGTGGTGGACTGCAAATGGAAAGGCACAGATTGCTATAAGAAGTAAAATAATTTAGCTCTTTGCTGTTAAGATATTTAGAACGATTTTGCATCTATTCTCAAAAAAAGCAGAAGTAGGCAAAGGCTAGAACATGTTCAAATGTTACAGCTGCTGGACTGGGACTAAAATATACCGCTGACCAAGTATGTGTTCCAGCTCATGTGTACGTACCAACAGGGCTGTAGATAAGGAAGTACCACCAGTCATCCTGTACAGGGCCCGTGCCAGCAGGGTGGCCCAGGCAGTAGGGTGACTCAGATGTGGGCAGGTAGGGTGATTGGTGCAGCGGGGGGGGGGGGGAGGCAATTACTGGAGCCAACCCCCTGTATGGCTCTCTCTGCAGCTGGCTGCTTCTCCTCTCCTTCCCGTTGGCTTTCAACTGCTGCAGAGAGAGCCATATAAAGGATTGGTTCCAGTAATTGCCCCCCCACCCCACCACCAAACTGATCACCCTCCCTGTGCACCGTCGCCCTGCTGCCCAGGCACCCCTGTGTGCCCCACCCCTGCAGTGTTACTGGCTTCCCTCCTCTTCTTTCTGCCGGAAGCTGCAAGCACACAATAGGATCCTTCAAGATTGAGAGTGGGGGAAGGGTTAGGTAAATATGTCATATTGCAAAAAACCCAACCAAAACAGAGTCCTAGGAGTGGAAATACCCGCTTAGTGCCATGTATTTTATACCGCAATAGTGGCCGTTGAGGTGTTTTATCCTGGTGGGGTATTTTTTATAAATACAATAGATAGAATTGGCGCAACACTTTTATTAGATCTATATATAACATTTGCATGGGGTAAGGTGATTACCAATGTCCAGCAGGTGTAAAACAGTCCACAGCTCAGGGCTGGCCTCTTGAGGGAAGCAGAAGCACATTCCAAACATGTAAAAACAAATAGAAAAAGAAGCACATTCTAAGTGCAGACCAGACAACTTTAACCCATTCAGATCCGCGCTATTGCCGAAGTATGGCTCCAGCGCGGATCTGAATTTCCGGGTGGACGTCCATGGACGTCCTGGCCATGTGCGTGCTCCTGGCGCGCACTCACAGGCGGTGGCACGCGTGCCCGCCTCACGCTGCAATCCCCTGTCAGACCTGCAGAACGGGGAACCGGCGGTTCTCCGTTCTGTTACAGGGGACATATCAGATCTACTGGTCCCTGTCACTGGGATCAGTTAGATCTGTTCTGTCCCGACCAGCCCTGCCCTCCCACAGTTAGAACACACCCAGGGAACACTGTTAACCCCTTCACTGCCCCCTACAGGTTAACCCCTTCATTGCCAATGACATTTATACAGTAATCAGTGGACATTTAAATTTCTGATCGCTGTATAAATGTCATTGGTCCCAAAAAAGTGTCAAAAATGTCCGACATGTCCACCCCAATATCTCAGTCCCCATAAAAATCGCAGATCACTGCCATTACTAGTAAAAAATAAATAAATAATAAAAACTCCATAAATCAATTCCCATAGTTTGTAGACGTGATAACTGTTGCGCAAACCAATCAATATACGCTGATTGCGATTTTTTTTTTTACCAAAAATATGTAGAAGAATATATATCGGCCAAAACTATTGAATCATTTTTTTTTTTTTTGGACATTTATTATGGCAAAAAGTAAAAAATATTGTCCTTTTTTCAAAATCATCGCTGTTTGTTTGTTTATAGCGGCGATCATAAATGACGCAGAGATGATCAAATACCACCAAAAGAAAGCCCTATTTGTGGGAAAAAAATGATATAAATTTTGTTTGGGTACAACGTCGCACGACCATGCAATTGTCATTCAAAATGCGACAGCACTGAAAGCCAAAAATTGGTCTGGGCAGGAGGGGGGTTTAAGTGCCCAGTAAGGAAGTGGTTAATAAAATCAAGGGTTAAAAACACTCACATGGAGATGATGATAAAACAGAATGTAGATATAGTCCTGTGGTAGGGAGTCTGTGTAGCGCTGATCCGGATTGCTGAGCAGCTCGTGTCCCTGTAGGAACCGATCACCAGCTCTGTGTTGTGACGATATGCGAGGTGAAGTGATAGACAGACACTATCTGTCTCCTCGCATGAGTTCGCTTGGATTGGACTGAAGCGGAGTCCGGCCCGGGTTTTCCCAGCCACTGTGGCAGGGCTGGTTCCAGGCTGGGTTTTCGGTCCCACTGGAGTCCATTCTCAGGTGTGGTTAAATGACCAGGAGGAGAGCACAGTGTTGCTCTGGCCTGGGACTCAGAATCACTACACTGAGAGAGCTACACATTGGGAATTGGTTGCTCTAAGAACTCTAAAGAAAGGTTTGCATTTGCTTTTGTTTGGGGGTGTCTGGGACAAACCCGGCACTGTACAGTGAGGTACCTGTTCTGTATAGCTTAGCGCTAGACGGCAAGGATTTGTTTTCATATTTTGTTTGTTTATTTGACTTGTAACCTTTAGTAATAATACTGGCAACCTGCCAGAATTTTAAGAAAGTTTCCCTGAATGCTGCTTTTTTTCCCAGGAAAGGTGATCCCCACGAGCTAATCTCCCACAGTGTATAGATGTGACCAGGAAACGAATGGCTGAAGCACAGATGGACCGCAGCGGCTTGTGACGTCACCGGAACAGTAGTAACATGTTTCCGAGCATGCAGACTGCCGATGTAGAGGACAATCACGCTCCTTTATCAAGACCGATCAGGCTTGATAAAGGAGCATGACTGTCCTCTACATGGGCAGTCTGCATGCTCGGAAACATGTTGCTACTATTCCGGTGACGTCACACGCTGCTGCGGTTCATCTGCCAATGTAGAGGACAGTCACGCTCCTTTATCAAGACCGATCAGGCTTGATAAAGGAGCGTGACTGTCCTCTACATCGGCATTAGTTTCCTGGTCACATCTACACACAGAGCCGGTGGACAGCTCCTACAGGGACACGAGCTGCTCAGCAATCTGGACCAGTGCTACACAGACTCACTACCACATGGTGTTTTATTGTCATCTGCATGTGAGCGTTTTTAACCCTTGAATTTATTAAAGTTGTATGGTCTATACTTAGAAGGCGCCTCTTTTTCTCTTTATTTTTAATAAATATGTCATATTTACCGGCCGCTTCCTTTCCTGAATAAACACAATGAGTGATCAGTACTGATCACTCATGGTGTTCATTAACCATTTCAGCCCTGGAAGAATTTGCCCCCTTAATGACCAGGCCATTTTTTGCGATTCGGCACTATGCCGCTTTAAATGACAATTGCGCAGTCGTGCAATGTTGTACCCAAACAAAATTTATGTTCCTTTTTCCCACAAATAGAGCTTTATTTTAGTGGTATTTGATCACCTCAGCGTTTTTTTATTTTTTGTGCTATAAACAAAAAAAGGCCGACAATTTTGAAAAAAAAACAATATTTTTTACTTTCTGCTATAATACATATCTAAAAAAATATAAAAAAAATGTATTCATCAGTTTAGGCCGATATGTATTCTTCTACATAATCTTGGTTTAAAAAATTGCAATAAGTATATATTGATTGGTTTGTGCAAAAGTTATAGTGTCTATAAACTATGGGATAGATTTATGGACTTTTAATTTTTTTTAAATGTTTTTACTGGTAAGGGTGGCGATCTGTGACTTTTAGCGGGACTAAGACATTGCAGTGGACAAATCTGACCCTAAGTGACACTTTTAGGGGACCAGTGACATTATTACGTTGATCAGTGCTAAAAAATGCACTGATCAATGTATAAATGACACTGGCAGGGAAGGGGTTAACACTAGGGGGCAATCAAGGGGTTAACTGTGTTTCCTGGGTGTGTTCTAACTGTGTGGGGGATGGGCTCACTGGAACACCACAGAGATCGCTGTTCCCGATCACTGGGAACAGCAAATCTCCATGATGTCCCCTGTCAGAACAGACAAAAAAAGTTTGGTCATGGGACTTTAAATGAGGCATGTCACTTTGAAAAGAAGAAAAGGTATATAGCGTATAAAAAAATATATTTTTTATTAACACAATGAAGTTGTTTGCAAGTTGGAATGACATATTACAAACAATGAACCAACCAACAAGAGCCGAAGAAGGAGCTGGCATAACATAAACAGCTGAAATAAAAATGCATGATTGTACACATACATAATAAATAAAGATATACATAAATGAGTACATGATGGATTGTATGAGAATCAGATGTTATGAGCATTGAATAACTCTACGCGTTTCATGGCGTTATAGCCACTCGTCAGGAGTGCAATGCCATGCATATCTGTAACTGTAGAAATAAATAAGATGGTATATTTGTCAACCTTGTATTGCAGTGTAAAGAGGTCCACTATTAGGAGGGGTTTTTTTTTTTTTGGTTACTCACATGTCAGCTCAACAAAAATGGTCTAGCCTGCAAAGGGGGGACGCCATATGTACTCATATTATATGGATATAACTATCTATAGATACATATATACTCATATACTCTCTTATGCTTTGATACTTTTAAGACATGATTGGGCTGGAGGTATCCGTTCATGCTTTTATGCCTTTATTCCCTTGTTTGGGATGGGACTACCCCCCACCTCAGCCCCGGGCCAGACATTGTTATGGCGTCCCCCCTTTCTCTTGCAGGCTAGACCATCTTTGTTGAGCTGACATGTAAGTAACCAAAAACCCTCCTAATAGTGGACCTCTTTACACTGCAATACAAGGTTGACAAATATACCATCTTATTTATTTCTACAGTTACACATATGCATGGCATTGTACTCTTGACGAGTGGCTGTTATTCAATGCTCATAACATCTGATTCTCATACAATCCATCATGTACTCGTTTAGGTATATCTTTATTTATTATGTATGTGTACAATCATGCATTTTTATTTCAGCTGTTTATGTTATGCCAGCTCCTTCTTTGGCCCTTGTTGGTCGGTTCATTGTTTGTAACATGTCATTCCAAGACTGTAAACAACTTTGGTGTGTTAATAAAAAATACATATTTTTTATACACTATATACCTTTTCTTCTTTTTAAAGTGACATGCCTCATTTAAAGTCCCATGACCAAACTTTCTTTGCCTGTATGTATAATAGGGATGGAGGCATGTCACTGTGGTTATGACAGGTCACATCTCCTCTTTTTCCCTGTCAAAACAGGGGATCCGTCTTGTTTACATAGGCGATCGTGGGTCGCCAGCAGACATCGAGTCTACGGGACCCCACAGGCGCTCTCCCGTGACGTACAGTGGGTATGCACTCGCCCACAGTTTCACATACACAGACCGCCGCATGGGTACGGGTAAAGTGGCTGGTCGGCAAGTGGTAATAACTGAAGCATTGGCTGTATGGGGCCCGTGTCAGGTTGTCTGTATTAGACTTGTGCATGGCTAAAAATTAGTCTTTTTCGTGTTTTTATTTTTTTGGAAATTAAAAAATTCACGGTAATTCGGCAATTGCGGTAATTCGGAAATCCGCGGTAATTCGGAAATTTGCGGCAATTCGGCAACTGCAGTAATTGAAGTTATTCGGAAATTCTGCAATCGGAACAGCCGAAAATCCGAAATTCGGAAATCTGAAAATTTGAAAATAACTAAGAACATTTGAAATAATTACTAACTAATAAAGAAAGAACATTTGAAATAATAATAGCTATTAACTATTAAATTATAAGTATTGTAATTTCCTTGAAAATTTGTCTGTTAGTGAACTTAAATATGAAATTTATCATTAACAGCCATATTTTCAAGGAAATTCCAATACCTATAATTTAATAGTTATTTATTATTATTTCAAATGTTCTTTCTTATTTCCGAAATTCAGAAATAAGAAAGAACATATGAAATAATAGTAGCTTATTATAATTTTAAATTGAATTAAATGTAACCACTTCAGCCTCGGAAGGATTTCCCACTTTAAGACCAGAGCACTTTTTGCGATTCGGCACTGTGTCGCTTTAACTGACAATTGCGCAGTCATGCGACGTACCCAAACGAAATTTGCGTCCTTTTTTCCGACAAATAGAGCTTTCTTTTGGTGGTATTTGATCACCTCTGCGTCATTTAAATTTTGCAAAAAAAACAAAAACAAACGCAATCAGCGCTTATTGATTGGCTTGCGCAAAAGTTGCCAGTTTTTTTTACTAGTAATGGCGGCAATCTGCGATTTTTAGCGGTACTGCGATATTGCGGCGGACATGTCAGACCATTTTGACACTTTTTTGGGACCATTGGCATTTATACAGCGATCAGTGCTATAAAAATGCACTAATTACGGTGTAAATGCCATTGGCAGTGAAGGGGTTAACCTGGAGGGGGCGCTCTAAGGGTTAACTGTGTTCCCTGGGCGTGTTCTAACTGTGTGTGGGCTGGCCTGGCAGGGGGAGGGGAGTGATCACGGCTTCCATATACAGGAAGCCTGTGATCACAGCCCTTCCCCCTCTAACAGAACGGAGATCCGTGTTTATTTACACGGACCTCCGTTCTCTCACTGCGGGGGGCCATCGCGGGTAGCCAGCGGCGATCGAGTCCACCCTACCCACTCCCTGGCCCCTCCCCAACACAGTGAGCGCGCGAGCACGCCTCCGGCGGCGTGTGCACGCTCACAATACTAGTTATCGCGGCCGCCGTCCTGTGATGGCGTTTTTGGACAAATTGTTGGATTCATTTAAAACTGAGTGCCCAAACTCCACTGGGGTCAGTGCTGCTGAGTCCATTCTGCAATGTTCTGGAGACACATCTATAAATTCTGCCTATGAGAATGAACTCCCTCTGGTAAATTGGGCCCTGACATTAATTGGTGGATCCATCTTCTTTTCTTACTCCTCCAGCTTGGACCAATGTAAGTATGCATATCTCATACCCGATGGGCCACTAAGGAAGCTGGCAATCACCATAGTAGTCAGTGTTACTACAGCTTGACCCACAGTGTCCTAGGTACTAGGTACATTCACAGAACACCTTGCATTTTTTTTAATGAATAATTCTTTGATTGGACAATGTGGAGAAGGAGTGGTGTTCATTGACAAAAAAAAAATACAAAGCAGTCTGTGAATGGTGACAATGTCACGAGTGACCCCCTGTGGTCAGTGTGCAGAAGGAAATCCTCTTGGCACTGGACCCAAGTAGGACCTGGAAGTGTGGCTACCACAGTATCAGCGCCAACTACTACAGTGACTCTCAGCTTCCCCACTGGCCCCACAGCTGGACCAATTTAAGTATGCAGTAAGGCTGGGTTCACACTGTAGCGAGGCGGAGCGGCGCCTGAGGCGATCTCAAAGCGGCTTGCTAGGAGACTTCTATCATAGAAGTCAATGCAAGCCGCCTGAGATCGCCCTAAAAATAGTGCAGGGACCATTTTTCTAATGCGGAGCGAAGCGATTCGCTCCTATTAGAACGGTCCCATTTGCACAGCATTGAGGCGAATTGTCAGGCGACTCAAGTCACCTGACAATTCGCCTAGATGTGAACGAGCCACGAAGTCGCGCCGCTCCACCCCGCTGCAGTGTGAACCGGCCCTAAAGGTCATACCTTTAGCTTTAAAGCAGTGTTGAACCCAAAAACACACATTTATTAGATTGCAGCTTAGATGTGATGGCTGTATTAGTTTACCTTTATAGGCTTTCTTTCTTCTATTTTCATCTAGTAATCCAGCCATCAAGACTGCTGTATTTCAGCAGAATGTATCAGTTTACACAGATGAGAAAAAACACTTAACACTGGCAGGGGTGATTAAAATGGTCAGCTTTTGTGTATTCATGCAAAACCTTTATCTCCAAAAGAAATAAAACTGTTTTCTGTAACTGATTATGAGCCTAGGTTCAGATGAACTCGCACAATTTCATACCCTCATGTCAGTCTGACTTTGGGATCTGCACGGGTTCCTACTTTTGGGAATTGATGCGACGCCGCAAAGTCGGCGTCGCACCGATTCAGGCGGTGCCATTGCCGGCAATAGCCGCTGATTTGGCATGCAACTTGACATGTCGAATCGCATGCCAAATCAGCCCGATGTGAACGTGGGTTAAAATGTGAGCTGGGCCTCAATTTGTTAGTGGTTCTAAATCTGCTAATACGTTTAACACTACTTCCCCCCCCCCCCAACTGTCTGCTGTGCCCCCTGTGCTCATTCCTCCATAATTGGGACTCAGTAATACAGGAGGTGTGTTACTGGCTAGATCACCAGGAAAGTGAAAACTCCAAAGAAAAGAAAACTGATGCAGCCACCGCATCTAATGATTAGGAAGCAGCAATATACTACATTTATGGTTTTGCATTTAATACTGCTTTCAGAAAACATTAAAGTGATATTAACCACTTGCCGACCAGCCACCGTCGTTATACGATGGCAGGTCGGCTCTCCTGCGCAAATCGCTGTAGCTGTATGGCGGCTCACGCACACTGCGGGAGCGTGCCCGCAGGGCGGGCGGGGTCGTTGTCCGCCGGCGACCCGCAATCGCCTAGAACAGAGGCAGAACAGGGATCTGCCTATGTAAACAAGGCAGATCCCCGTTCTCATAGGGGACATGTCAGAGATCTACTGTTCCCAGTGATTGGGAAAAGTAGATCTCTGTCATGTCCCTGCCAGCCCATCTCCCCTACAGTTAGAACACACCTAGGGAACACAGTTAACCCCTTGATTGCCCCCTAGTGTTAACCCCCTTCCCTGCCAGTGTCCTTTTTACATTGATCACTGCATTTTTATAGCACTGATCAATGTAATAATGTCAGTGGTCCCCAAAAAGTGTCATTTGGGGTCAGATTTGTCTGACGCAATATCGCAGTCCATTACCAGTAAAAACAATAAAAAAAAAAAATAAAAGTCCATAAATCTATCAGTTTGTAGGCGCTATGACTTTTGTGCAATAAACACTTATTGCAATTTTTTTACCAAAAATATGTAGAAGAATACATATTTGGCCTAAACTGATGAATACATTTGTTTTTTTGTATATTTTTCTGGATATGTATTGTAGCAGAAATTAAAAAATATTGTTTTTTCAAAATTGTAGCTCTTTCTTTGTTTATAGCGCAAAAAATAAAAAACGCAGAGGTGATCAAATACCACCAAAAGAAAGCTCTATTTGTGGGAAAAAAGGGACGTCAATTTTGTTTGGGTACAGCGCAGCACGACCGTGCAATTGTCAGTTAAAGTGATGCAGTGCCATATCCCAAAAAATGGCCTGGTCAGAAAGGGGGCAAATCCTTCAGGGGCTGAAGTAGTTAAAGGAGTTGTAAAGGCAGAAGGTTTTTTTTTATCTTAATGCATTCATGCATTAAGATAAAAAACCTTCTGTGTGTAGCAGCCTCCCCAGCACCCCCTAATTACTTACCTGAGCCCCTTCTCTCTCCAGCGAAGTCCACAATCCCCTCAGCCGTCTAGGACACTCCTCCTGATTGGCTGAGACAAAGCAGCGGCACCATTGGCTACTGTGGCTGCAATCAAAGTCAGTCATCCAATCAGGGGAGAGTGGGGATGGTGCCGGGCCGGGGCTCTGTGTCTGAATGGACACACAGAGCTCTGACTCAGCTCGGGTACCCCCTATGCAAGCTGCTGGCTAAGGGGGCTCTCACCAGAGGGAGGGGCCAGGAGAGCAGAAGAGGGACCCGAGAAGAGGAGGATCAGGGCTGCTCTGTGCAAAACCAACTGCACAGAGGAGGTAAATATAACATGTTTGTTATTTTTTTTTTTTTAAATGAGACTTTACAATCACTTTAAAGGTTTACATTTTTTTTTTAAATAACAAACATTATACTTACCTCCTCTGTGCAGTTGGTTTTGTACAGAGCAGCAATAATCCTCCTCTTCTTGGGTCCCCTGCTGGCACTCCTGGCTCCTACTATTCTCCGAGTGCCCCCATAGCAATCACTCGTGCTTGCTCGCTCTCAAGCCCTGCTCTGTGTGACCATAAGACACACAGAATGGGGCATGGTTTCACCTGCACTCCCTCCTCACTGGCCAATGAGGAGGCAGAGAGCCGGGACAGCAGCTGCTCTTGTGCACATCGCTGGATTGTGATTGGGTTCGGGTAAGGTAACAACCTTCAACCTTTAGAACCACTTTAAAGAGTAACCCCCATTTTGTTGAGTAAAAAAACATTCACCTCTGGGTGATCTATGTACATTGCAAGGATTTAAACAAACTTTTTTGCAGAGTCTTACCTTTTGTTATGCTAAAGAAATCCCTGTGTGTTTGTCTGTGTCCATGTTGTAAGTGAATCTGTATGGGAGTGGTTTCATAATTATCAATTAGTTACTGCACCTGCAGGGCTCTAATGATGAAAATTGCAGAGTTTGCATCCCTTTATATAGGATTTACTATTGTGAGTATCTCACCAAAATGATATTTCTGTTGCAGAGGATGCCAGATATCTGACTTGTATCTTAGTGTAGACTTCTGGGAAAATTAGTGACCCAGTTACACAAGCAGGAAATTATGTTTCGGGTGGGGGGGGGGGGGGGGGCG
>BLSH010283458.1:1268917-1295245 GCA_018402905.1 Glandirana rugosa
TTGTACACATTCTGTGTGTACAGAACACCTCCAGGTTGCCATATTTTATGGTACAGAAAATTACAACGCTGTAGATTGGAAAGGAAAGGGCATGTTTAATGACATTCAATTAAAATATGACTTGAGTTCCAATTGTATATATTATATTATTTTTCTTTTATTTGCTATTTTTTTCCCACAAAAGTGGAATTACCCTTTAAGGTACATGAATCAAATGGATAAAAAAATGAAGCAATTACAGAGTCCAGTGTTTGATAATGTTATGATTATTTAGGAGATGTAAAGCCCAGTAAACACTATCGGCTTTTTTAATGCAACCCAGGCTTAACAAAAAAAAAAACTGAGGAGCTCGCCATACTAACTATGCGACGATAGTACAGCGATCTCCCCACTGGGAGATTGTGTTCTGACAATGGGACTGACCCCCTCACCAGAACACATTGGTCAACGCTGGCAGCTCTGATTGGATGTAAATCGAATGCTGGTTTTCCAGCGTGTCTGTTTGACAGAAGCTGTTGGCCGGATTCTGTTGGACAGGCTGATGTACACATGGGCTGAATGTCAGTCGGTTTCTGTTGAACCAGCCAAAATTGCGGCCCTTGTGTACCAGGCTTTAGGCAGCATGTGTTTTCACTAATTCAGGCAGTAGACAGCAACTGTAACACATCAGGAGCTGCTCAGCTCTAACTTTTATCTCCGAGAGTCATTGTCATACAAGCTAAAGATGATCATACACCAGTAGAACTTCATTCATGCAGAAATTGTGAAGAATTATTTATCAGAGCATTCCATTTTGCCATCAGTAAGTCAACTAGCTTCACTTGAACGCCCCTAAAATTTCATCCACACCTGCTACTTGAATGGAATTCCAAACATACCAAACAGGTTTCTCTTTTGCCTAGAACATCCGCATTACAATATGTACAATTTTTCCTGAACAAAAGCACATTTACAGAATTTCGTTAATTTGAGAAAATTGTCTATCCTGCTTCTTCAAATTTTCTTGTCATTAGGCCTTCAACAGCACTGAGTGACTTTTCTTATGGGAAGCCCTGCTCAGATTTGGTGTTGTGTCGAAAATTCTGTCTTAGGTAAAACTTCAATATGCTAAACCTCAGGCACAAATTCATGTGAACTGGCAGAGCTTCCCTTTCTTTTACCCCTCATAGGCCACCAGGCAGAGGTGCCCTTTGTCGCCCCTCCTGTTTGCCCTGGCGATGGAGGTACTCGCTAACGCGATAGGAGGATTGCCTGTTGTAGTTGGTTTCAGAAGGGTTAGCTTGGAGGAGAAAACAGTTTTTTATTCTTTCTCTATGATACAACTGAATCTCTCTCCATTGTAGTGCTTTAATATGGAAGTTTGGCTCCTTTTCAGGCCTAAAGATAATTGGGATGAATCAATGTTATTACCTCTCAACCAACTTCCAGCAGAAGCAACATCATTGAAGGTAGTGGATTTATTTAGATATCTGCTGTAGATGTTACTATCTTAGCCAGCCTCTCAGAATATTGCTATTATAAAATTAGTACCCCTGAAAAGTAAATTACTTCTTAAATGCAAAAGCTGGTGCCACCTCCCATAGTTGGCTTAATTGTTGGTTAATTGTAGTTGGTTAATCTAATGAAAATGATTTGACTTCCTCAATTACTTTATATTTTGCAGAATGCCCTTTTATAGATACCTGGGCGCTGGTTCTTTATTATAAATACATTGTTATGAGCTGGTGTGGAAATGAGGTTCCCGCCAGATTTAAACTAGAACTTTTACAAAGGCCCTTAGATATGGGAGGCCTTGCATTTCCCAATATACTTTTGTATCACTTGGCTGCACAGGAGCCCCAAATTGGTGTTTTCCCTGTTGGAATCCAATGCCATATCAGAATTTAAAACCTTACCTACCAGAATGCTGTTACAAAATGTTTGGGACACAATTAAGGTGATTTCAAAATATGAAGGCTATTCTAGCTATGCACCACTTTGAGACAAGTCCTTTCAGGAGCTTGCCAAGTTAGGTGTTTTTATCAGTGGTTGTCCAGAAGAATAATGTATACTTACCAGGTCCTTGAGTGAAATGCGCTCAAGTTGTTTCAATAACTGCAAGATGAATACAGCCTTCCTAAGGCTTATTTCTACCAATACTTGGAATTAAGCCATACTTTACATGCACAACAAAGGTTTTCTCCACTCAAATGTTGTCAGCCAATTGGTACTTTGGGCAATTATTAAAAGGGGCAACATTTCTTATGTCTATTGTGACATGGGGGTCTTTAGCTCTAGTGGTAGGTGCGTTTGGAGTGAGTTCACGACAGCTAGGATCTCTATTTGAGGGCATGGTAGACCGTGTTTATTAAAAGAAAAGTTCAAAGTAAACAGAAATCATAGCATCACTACAGAATTTCCCCACCACTGTTCAAACATAAACCTTCGGCCTCCTGGCTCATAAATGTCATCTAGCTCTCCTGGCTATAACGACATCCTAGCCCTCCTGGCTTATGGTTCAGAAGTTCTCCTGGCTACAAGCGATTGGCCACTGTGCAATTGTGGGTCACCTCTGCCTCCTTGCAGATGGGGACACTCAGACTGCCTCCTGCAGTCTTTGACTCCTGGAGGCCGCCTGTCTCACAGTGTGTGTGTGTGACACTGAAGCCTGATCCTGACTGCCCTATCAGGCTCCCACCCAGCTGGGCAATCAGTGTCCTGGCTAAAGCCAAATCCTGGACCCAGGACTGGGGATTTCCTCCCACCTGGATCTCAAAGAAATCCCCGGGCTCCAGATCCCGAAACTGACTTTAAGAACTGAGGAAACTGAAAGGCCAGTTTCCCCTTAAGTATGCAAATCATCTGGAGCCCCTCAACCTGGCAGGTTGAGAATCCTGGGCCATCTCTTCTCTCTAAACCCTGGCAGGGCAATGCTCTGCCATATATACTTCCCCTCTGTTCTGAACCCATAGGCAATGGGACACACCACGCCACACTCTTAACTGGGGCACCTCTGAACCAGCTGACCGATGCGTGGGCCCACTTTTTCTTTCGGGTGTGTTTCCATGCACGCCCTAGCCTGGTTCCCTGTTTCTGGCTCCCAGGTTTGTCACCTAAACCTGCTATTGGAGTGGGGACCCCCGTCTCTTTAACCCTGTTGGTGTGAGCTCCGGTCAGGATTTCTGCTGCTTTCTGGTTCATGTTCGGCCCTTCCATGCAATATAACTTGGCCACTGGTACAGTATACGGGCCCTTCGCCGCCAACTGACCAGCACCACCTGGGACCATCGCAACAGAAATGCTTTTCACTTGGCTGTCAGGAGGTGAAACTTCAGACACTTCTTTATTCCATCTCCCTGAAGCCTCTCTCAGATACCCCTTTTACAGGAAGTACCTCAGCAGCATACCTAAGTGCAACTTTTAACACCAGCAAGAAATCCAGCAATAACCCATTCCTGACTTGTTCTGTACAGCCTGCCATTCTGTGCTCCCCCTAGTGGCATTCAGCAGTACCAGACCATCAGGCTGTGGAAAAGACGCACGGGTATCGCATAGCTGTACGTCCCAGCATTCAAGCAACTCCCTGAGTGGTATGGCTACAAACCAGGCCTTTGATTCCCGATCCAAGTTCTTCCTGGGGACTTCCAAGACACTGGGAATACAGAGTGACACACGTGCTACGACTTGAGAAGTTGCACCGTTTAACCAAAGCTCTTCCCAGTCGGGGTTATCCACAGTCTGGTGCTCTACTAGAGTGCTGCCAGATGCTGGACTTATAGCCAACTTCTCAGGCTCAGCAACAGTGAACTGCTCCAGCATATTACCAGTAGCAACAGTATTTTGACATTCCATATCAACATTACTTTCGGGAGTCATTGACACAATCTCTTCTGTGTGTTCACCCTTGTCGGGTTCCTGTTCCTCTTGAGGGCCGACCCCTGCATCAGCCCCACACCTTCAGGTACAGGCTGTTCTGTAGTTCCCCCTGCTGGCACAGCAGAAACAGTATCCACCACACCTTTAGCCCCAGAAATTCGATCCAGCATTGCACTTATCTTCTTGGCCAACTCATCGGAACAAGCATTGCTCTGTAGCACTAAATCCGTTGAATGAGGTCTGGACAGACAAAGAGGCTCCACTGCATCTGCAGCCCTGCACTTGTCAGTACCACCCTTCTCAATATTATTATCGTAAACATTGTCAGCATGGTAATAAACACATTTCTCCTGAACATTCCTGTCTTCCACAGTTGCTACTGTCCACCAGGCCATACCCTCCCAATCCATTGCATGTGTGCTCCCTTCATCGGTACTCCTCAGCACCGAACCATCTGAACAAGGAGACACATGCAAGCAGACGGGCTTAGCTGCAGACTTATTACACAAGTCATTGTGAAATATGTCAGATTTTGGCAATACAGATTTTAACACAGCAGGTTGCAATACATCACATCCAGCTTCTTGCTCGGGTGGTGCTTCACAAACCTCACACATCTTTGCTTTTTCCTCAAGTTGCATTAACCCATTATTTACTTGCACAGTTTCAGTACCAGAAGATTGCACTAAGACATTCCAAGTAAAAGGTGCAGTTCCACCAGAGTGAGATTGCAGTTGCCCAGAGCAACCTCCGGCTCCAATACATGAAGTTCCTTGGAGATTTCCAGGGACAACTGTGCTGTTTTACCACCTGTTGCTATGGGCAACAACCTGTTTTTCACTGCAGCATTTCCATAACCTGGGGTTTTCCCAACATCAGTACATTTAGCATTATAAACCTTTACAGCATTTTTGCCTTTTGTGGGCTGTCCCAGCCCACTACCAACTTGGACCTTACCGACATTAAACACACCATTATTTCCCTCTTGAGAAGCATGCACAGGTGCAAGTTTGACTTTAACCCCTGCCTCCCCACTGTACAGAGTACTGCACTGGGAAAAGTCACTCTCAAGAGCATATTCATTGGCCTCACTAACTGGGGTCACTCTCACATCACCATGGACAGCCTCGTAACCAGTCTTTTGCAGCATGAAATCAGCGGTTCCAGCCAACATTTCATTAAAGACAGTCTAACCCATCGCAGTAGTAGGGGTCACCATGACACTGTCTGATGAAGCAGTACCCTGTCGTACTTTCACTGGCCAACTCTTCCTGGTGGCCAAGGGATAGAACTGCAGCAGCCCTTTCAAAATCCGCTCCACAGGCACAACAGGTACTTCCTCACTGTTGCTAGGGGTGACTGCAAACATATTTGCATAGGAATCTGGGCCTGCAGACAAAACATTTTCCTCCGCAACATTGACTCTTGGTGTACCCCATAACCAGGGACAAGACAAACAATCATTTCCCAATTTACCAAATTCCAGGCATGGGATCTGGAGACTTCCTCCAGTTGCTAAGGGAGACGGCATCCTCTCAGCTGCTTCTCCCAAACAACTTGACTTTTCTTTCCGGGATGCTGTGTTGCTTTACACTTGCCATAATCCTCTGTAGGTGATACATTTGGCTTGCAATTCCTGGGACTGACATCATCAGCATTGCAAGGGGCAACCACACTCCTCTCAAGCTTTGGGTGAGCCTGGTGCTCATTCCTTCTGGAATTTTTCCAGCGTTCTTTATTCAGGATTGCGGCTTTATAGCTGTCATAGCCACCTCTGTTAGCAAACATCCCTCTGTAGATTTTTCTGTACTCTTCCGTAATAAGTGGCTGTACCAATTCAGCCCAGCGGTTTCTAGGCCAGTTTTCAACTACAGCCCAGAATTCAAAGTCCTCCAGATAACCCACAATAGCATCCTTGGGTGACATAGGACTACAAAAGTCTGTGACACTAATTACGTTCGTTGGTGAAATCTTTGCACTACCGCTGCAATCTTTGCACTACCGCTGTTAGGGGCAACAGCATGCATCTTGATAGCTGGTCTCCTTGCACCAGCGTTGCTAGGGGCAACAGCATGCACTTCCCCTTTATGTGAAGCAAAGAACACTCTGCAATACTCCCCGGCAGGCTCACACACTTTCTTCATCCTCACAGACAGTCCACAACACTTTTGTGCTGTCCAGCCAAAACAAAAATGGAACACTGTCTTTTTTAAGGCTGGTTCCTTTTCACTTACAGTTTCTCCTCACCTGCACACTGATTATGCAGTCTCCTGCAGCAAACACAGTTCACTTAATCAGCTGAACTCATGTTTTTGCAGGGATCCAGATTGTATCCAAAAGCACTCCTCCGAAAATGTTGTTTGCCTGGCTGTACTTCCGCACACAGCCAACGGGACAGAAACTCACTGTGAAGAAGGGACTCAGATTTTACCGTATTGTGCCCAACGCAATACCTCCACCACATGTGAGGCTCTTGTGGTAGGTGCATTTGGAGTGAGTTCACAGCAGCCAGGATCTCTGTTTGAGGGCATGGTAGCCCATGTTTATTAAAAGAAAAGTTCAAAGTAAACAGAAATCACATGGTTTCCCGCCCAGGGGGTTTGCAATATCATTGTTCAAACGTAAACCTTCGACCTCCTGGCTCATAAACGATATTTAGCTCTCCTGGCTATAACGACATTCTAGCCCTCCTGGCATGTGGGTCAGTAGCTCTCCTGGCTACAAGCAATCGGCCACTGCGCAATCGCAGGTCACCTCTGCCTCCTTGCAGACGTGAACACTCAGACTGCCTCCTGCAGTCTTCGACTCCTGGAGAACGCCTGTCTCCTTCGACTCCTGGAGAATGCCTGTCTCCTAGTGTCTGTGTGACACTGAAGCCTGATCCTAACTGCCCCTATCAGGTCCCCACCCAGATGGGCAATCAGTGTCCTGACTAAAGCAAAATCCTGGACCTAGGACTGGGGATTTCCTCCCACCCGGATCTCAAAGAAATCTCTGGGCTCCAGATCCCGAAACGGACTTGAGGAAACTGAAAGGCCAGTTTCCTCTTAGTATGCAAATCATCTGGAGCCCCTCAACCTACCTCAAGGTTGAGAATCCTGGGTCATCTCTTCTCTCTAAACCCTGGCAGGGCAACGTTCTGCCACACTATTTAAATCTCCTTAATTTCCAGATACAAAACAGTCCATTACTGAGCAAGAATAAATGGGCTGGGGACTTGGGTGTACTTTCGGAGGAACAATGGGGCTATATACTCTAAACAGCTCCCTTCTGTCTTTATCAAATCCTAAACATTTGTCACAACTTTATCTCATACACAGGTCATACAGAACACCAAAGTGGTTGCATAAGCATGGATGCAGAAAGTCATCCCTATGTCCCAGGTGTCTAAGCCCCCGTTCACACTGGTGTGATTTGTCATGCAATTTGAAAGTTCCAAATTGCATGACAAGTCACATACCATTGTTGGCAATGGAACAATTCAAATTGCCGCTACTCACGTTGCAGCGACTTTGAAAAAGGTTCCTGCACTACTTTTTGCTGATTTTGTTGTGACTTGCATAGACTTCTGTTAAACGAAGTTGCAAACCACAATGAAATTGGAGGTGCAAATCGCACTGATCTATAGCTTTGAAATTGAGCTAAAGTAGCATGATTTCAAAATCACACCAGTGTGAACCATGGGTTAGGGATACTGGGGATTTGATGCAGGCATTTTGGCATTGCCAAAAACTATTCAGATGTTGGAAAGAGGTAGTAGCCATAGTTTACTTGGTTTTTGACTTATGTATTTCACTTAATCCTTTAACATGTGTATTGGGTTCGTTAGAGATCCCAGAGGAGAATTATCTCTCTCTAAGCTCCCTCCCTGACACAAATTTTTTTTTTTTTCAAATATGATTTTATTAGGTTTTGAATAGTACAAGATAGGAGGGAGCAAGTCCTATCAACAACTAAATAAAAACAATCATTAAAAAAAACATAAGACAGGGCAACAGATATGGTGCACTAAACATATCCCAGTTTCTATGATTATTGTATATATATATATATATATATATATTGTTTCATATGGCCCTGTAGGGAACTAGTATATCGGTCATGATTGATCTGTATAATGATCGCTTGACCTTTTGTCAACCAGGAACATTTGTGTCTCAGAGGAAGTAATGAGGGTAGAAGGAAAGGTAAGGGGAGAAAGGAGTGGAAGAAAGAGCAACAAAAAAAAAAAGTGGGGGGGGTTTAGGTGGAGATATGGGGGGGGGAGGGGTAGTTGGGAGTTGGAGTGGGGACAAACCTCCAAGGTGTCATGTCCTGTTTCTGTATGTGTTCAGGTTGCAGCAATGGCCTTACCTTCATCTGACACTATGAAGATATTCCATTGATTCCGTGTCTTAGAATACTTCTCTTGTTTGTGCTGGGATGTCAAAATCAGGTCTTCCATCTTGTTAATCTCTTATACCTTCCTCATTCAGAGGGCAATTGTTGGTGGGTCAGAATGGTTCCAGCGTAGTGGTACACAGGCTTTTGCTGCATTTACCAGGTAACGCACCAGGAACTTTTTATAGCTTTTGAGTGGAATGTTGAAGGCCCGACACAAATTTTTAGCTCAGGTTATCTCATGGGAGAACTTCTCAGAAGTAACAAATGCTGATAAAAGAGGAACGAAGCACCAGAGAGAAACCACACTTAGGGCTTTGGAGAGAGTCAAGTAAACACTACAGATATATGTGTTTAGTTCAAATTTCATGAATGGTGTTTACAACCACTTCTAATCTCCGTTTAGAAAGGTTATCAACACAGGGGCTTGCCCACATAAATTTGATAAAATGTGGGGAGCATGGCTGAATACACCCTGAGTAGCACCCTAGGATTTTTATTAGAGATAGGTTGCTGTCCTAGAAGATAATACTTACAGGCAGGTACCTAGAGTATGGTTCTCACTATATATGAGATTTGGTACAACTTGAATCTCTTTGATCCCCATATGTATCTTTTTTGTGGTGGCGGTAATTGAGTAAATACATAGCTCTCTCCTTTCCAAACTGCCTGGTAGCTTAGGCTCGGTTAACACTAGTCAACCCCAAAGTTACACGATTTTCAGCGCAACTTTGAAATCCGACTTTGATAAGACTTTCGCACGCGCTCTGGCATAAAGCCATGTCAAAGTCGGATCAAAGTTTTTCTGAAGTCACAGTGACTTCAGTAGTGTCAATTTGAATGGCTCTCGTAGAGATACATGGCATTTCACATGTCCAACGACTTTGGGTCTCAAAGTCGGACCCTAAGTCGTAGGAGTGCAAACCAAGCCTTAATTGTTACCACTGTTTGCTAAGGAATAGTTTTTTTACCTTTATTGACCCATGTCCCTCATACCCTTCTGGTTTTATCCTTGTTTCCCTTACCCCTTCAGTGTTTTTCTCTCAGTTCCAGATTACATCATATGCACTCTTTCAATATTTGAGTAATACTGTGATGTGCCAGGTAGTTAGTCCTTCCATGCATTAGCTTATACAGTTTTATAGTGAAAAAAACTGTTTGTACACTAAGAGTTTTGTTCTTGCTTTTTTTTACCTCTGTACAACACAAAACAGCGTAAACTGAAAATCTTTTTTTTTTTTTTTTTATAAAAACTATCTGACAAAAAATGAGTTGCCTGCATTGATTCTTACCTTTTATCTCTGCCAGGCTTTTAGCTTTTAAAATGTACCCTTGAACTGGTAGCTGCCAAAATGTTTCTATGATGTTTCTATGATACTGTATATTATGTGCACTTTCCAATCTAAAGTAGTTGTAAAGCTTTAAGGTAGTTGTAAAGCTTTAAGGTTTTTTTTTACCATAATACATTCTCTGCATTAATGTAAAAAAAGTTCTGTGCCTGGAATCCCCCCCAGCCCCCTTATACTTACCTGCATCCCATGGAGATCGAGCGTTGTGCATGAGAGCAGTAGCTCTCCCGGCTATGTCCCTCCTCACAGAGCAGAGTAGCGGGAGCCATTGGCTGTCCATCAAACTCTATGACGGGGGAGTGGTGGGTAGTGCCATGCCTCGCTATCTGTGTCAATGGTTGTAGGCAGTAGGGCTCAGGAGCTGGCCTGCATGAGTGCCCCCATAAGAAGTGGCTTCCTATGGGGCCTCTGGATGAAGAGCAGGAGCTAAGAGTGCTGACGTGGGACCCGGCAAGAGAAGGATTGGGGCCGCCCTGTGTAAAACCACAAAACAGGTAAGTATGATATGTTTGTTATTTTAGTAAAAATAAAACTGAATCTTTACAAACACTTTAACCACTTCAATACTGGGCACTTTCCCTCCTTCCTGCCCAGGCCAATTTTCAGCTTTCAGTGCTGTCCCATCTTAAAAGACAATTGCGCGGTCATGCTACACTGTACCCAAACACATTTTTTATAATTTTGTTCCCACAGATAGAGCTTTCTTTTGGTGGTATGTGATTACCACTACGTTTTTTTTTTTTTGCTAAACAAATAAAAAAAAAAAATTGCTAGGAAAAAAAAATGTTTTTCTTGGTTTCTGTAATAAAATTTTGTAAATAAGTAAGTTTTCTCCTTCACTGATGGGCACTGCTGATGAGGCACTAATATGCAGCACTGATGGGCATTTATAGGCGGCACTGATGGGCAGTCATAGGTGACACTGATGGGCACTGATAGCTGACACTGATGGGCACTGAAAGGCCACACTGATGGGCACTTATAGGTGGCACTGAAAGGCCACACTGATGGGCACTTATAGGTGGCACTGATTGATGACACTGATAAGCAGCACTGATGAGGAGGCATTGGCAGGCATTACTGATAGGCACCGATTGGCATCTCTAATGGGCACTGATTGGCACCTCTAATGGGCACTGATTTGCATGCCTGGTGGTAATGGGTGGGCATCCCTGGTGGTCATGGGTGGGCATCCCTGGTGGGCTCTAGTGGGCATCCTTGGTGGGTTTGCACTGATAATCAATGCGCTGATTATCAGCACAGACCCCCCCTGTTAGGAGAGCAGCCGATCGGCTCTCCTCTACCCGTGCCTTGTGAGCACGAATAGAGGGAAGAAGATAAACTGCACTTCCTGGTTACAATGTGACCAGCTGTGATTGGACACAGCTGATCACATGGTAAAGAGCCTACGTCATAGGCTCTTTACCAAAATCGGAGATGTCATGTGTCAGACTCACACACCACACCACCGATCGCCGTGGGCACGCGCGAATGGCTTATCCTGCTGGACGTCATATGATGCCTAGTTAGGATAATGAAACCACTTTGCGGCCGTCATATTGCTATATGGCGGGCGGGAAGTGGTTAAAGTAGAACTTAACTGTACCACAAACGGAAAACACTATTTAATTCAATTTCAATATGCAAAGCAAACTAGCCCATTCACCCATGTCTCCATGCTTTAATTTGTTGAGAAATCACTTTGACAAACACCCCCCTAGCATTTCTATTGGGGGCCATCTTGAGTAAGGGCAGATGATTCATGTAGCATTTACATCCGGAAATCCGTCTGCCCTTAACTTAGACATGTAGGCAGGAAGATGTGCTTAGCTAAGAAAGTCCTTCCTCCCCTCCTCCAGATGAAAGAAAAAAATGCCCATGAAGACTCCTGGGTTGTATGACATCATTTTGGCCTAGGCCAGAAACCAGGAAGCAACTGAAAAAATGTAAAAACAAAAGTTTTAAACAAGTATATATAATATACCTTCCTTTTTACTCTATTTACTGAGACTAGCAACATAAGGATTAAGAATAGTTATTGTTGATTGAGAGGGTTTAATTTTGCTTTAACCACTCCCCCCCCAAAAATGCACGAATACTTATCAGATCTTGGTGCGATAATGATCACCTGCAACAGCACAGAGTGAAACAGCGCCCCCCTGTTGAGACCAGCTTGCTGTTCAAGGAGACAGCTAAGTAACCAGAGTGGGTTTGCCTGCCTACCAGACATTTAGTCGGGGGCCACACTGGTACCCTATGAAAAATGCAATTTATGGCTTCACTTGAATAATTCAATGCCATTCTCATGTAGATAGAACTGCTAATGTGTAGGTTTTTGACTATTGCACTTAAGCATATTAGCATTCTTTCAGAAGTTTAGAACATTTTCAAACATTGTAGCAAATAGTTCTTTATTCTTCAGCTCTGTTATTCAAATTGTAAGAGGAAGTCTTTCATAATTGTTTTTCATTTAATCTAGCAGCTCAGCATGAATGTGATTTATATTTGGGCAGCGGGAGAGAAGAAATACAACGTCTGCATTCACTTCATCTGCGTTTTCCCTTTCTTTACTTCTTTTTATTCTTCTGCGTAATTCAAGTGTTTTATTGAAACAGTAAATGCACTTTATGTACAAATTATAGCAATGTTCTTAGGTTTTGTCTTTTAGGTTCTTGTTCTTTAGGGCCACAATGCAACATTTTATCCCATTTAAAAAGCCAGGTCATATTGCAGTCTGGATTATATAGGATTTCGAATTATAGGAAGAATTAAAATATATCTCTATTAAATACGGTCATTCGCATATAGAAGCAAGATATTAAAGAATTATTCCTGAAATGTTGAACAAATAAAAATAATGGACATGAGTTATCAAAGGCTAGAAATTAGTTAAAGCTAAGCCTCTTAGTCAAATGATTTGTCAATTTATTTTTGTGCAGTGCATAACTACCACCAGACCAGTTATGGGTTCTAGTCTTAGTCAAATTATGATCTGCTCTTGACCTAAGGTGAGCCAGGCTTGCCTAACTGAGCATTCTTTCTGGATACACGGCTCATGTAGAGTGTTATGATTTTCTCTTTCATTTTTTACTTGTTTTGCTCAGCTTTTGTTCTTTGTGTTTCTTTTATTCTGTATTTTTTATCTTGTATTTAATGGCTGGTTGTGCCTTGTGTGCCATGAGCTCGGCATAATGTCTGTAATATGCAAAGCCATAAATCAAGAATTAAGAAAAATAAAATATTTGGCAATTTGTTCAGCTAGTCTTGTAATCCAAGCAACCAGACAGCACAGCAAGGCCCAGGACCTTTTGGAGGCCTGTCTGCAGACCACAGTGCAGTAGACCAGCCTTTTTCAAACAGGGTGCCGTGGCACACTGGGGTGCCTTCTGGGTTCTTCAGGGGTGCCTTGGCAAAATGTCTAAAATTTGTCCAAAAAATTATGGGGAAAAATGTTCAAGGGCATAGAAAAAGAAATGATTTTCTTCAGGAGATGTGCTACATTCAGTGCAAGGCAATGCCTATTAAGAGGCAACATAAATTTATTGTGTTGTATTATGCCAGCCTTTTCCAACCAGGGTTCCTCGGCACCCTGAGGTGCCATCTGGGTTCTTTAGAGGTGCCCAAAACTGCCCCAAAATTGTCAACAAACTAGTGGGTGGAACAAGTCTGCCTTTTACACAAAGCCACAGGTTTTTGTTATGCAAAATTACAACCTTTGTACTAAGAGGTTGGGTGTGAAAACAATGGACTTTACCGACACGTATGAAAGTTATATAAAAATAGAAATGTTATTGGTCTACATTAAAAGGAAGTCACCATGCAATGGTGCTCACAAGAACAAGAATTGGTAAAAACAAGACAAGCAGTACAGGTGGTCCCCCTTGGGGAATAAAAGGTACCATTAATTGCTATACAATGCATAACATTGATTCATAACCATAACCATGAGTTCCCACTGTGGGGAGTCCACTTGACTGTCTTGGTGTAGATGAATTGCTCTATATGTTTCATGACAATATAGCCGCTTCCTCAGGAGCATACACTTCTAATGGGGAACAAACATATATTAGTACATTTGAGATAGACCAGCAAAACTCTAGCAAGGTTAGAAAACTATCACTCACTTGCATCAACAAAGAGCTTGCACATATCCCCTCAATAACCAACCGGATCCTCAGTATCCCAGCTGGACCCAAAATGCATTTGCCAGATGTTAGGACACACAAGTAACTAAATGTTATATGGTATGTTTAAGTTCAGGATCTGCAAGGGGAGGTACAATATATATACATATACTTCCTGTTTTATATTTTGTGGCAATTTGTACTATATCATATATCGTCCCATTGTTACCAGCTAATGTGGTTGGTTCCACCCTACAGGGAACCTCACCACTAATACTAATAGATATTTAAGTGAGGCATCACATATAACCATATACAACTGAAGTACGGCAGGTCATCCCCACTCCATTTAGGTAAGAACCTGTTTAAATAGTTGCAAATACTTTTTGTACCTCCCCTTGCAGATCCTGAACTTAAACATACCATATTACATTTAGTTACTTGTGTGTCCCCACATCTGGCAGATACATTTTGGGTCCAGCTGGGATACTGAGGATCCGGTTGGTTATTGAGGGGATATGTGCAAGCTCTTTGTTGGTGCAAGTGAGTGATAGTTTCCTAACCTTACTAGAGTTTTGATGGTCTATCTCAAATGTACTAATATATGTTTGTTCCCCATTAGAAGTGTATGCTCCTGAGGAAGCGGCTATATTGTCACAAAACATGTAAAGCGATTCATCTACACCAGGGATATGCAATTAGCGGACCTCCAGCTGTTGCAGAACTACAAGTCCCATGAGGCATAGCAAGACTCTGACAGCCACAGGCATGACACCCAGAGGCAGAGGCATGATGGGATTTGTAGTTTTGTAACATCTGGAGGTCCGCTAATTGCATATCCCTGATCTACACCAAGACAGTCAAGTGGACCGCCCACACTGGGAACTCATGGTTATGGTTATGAATCAATGTTATGCATTATATAGCAATTAATGGTACCTTTCATTCCCCAAGGGGGGCCACCTGTACTGCTTGTCTTGTTTTTACCAATTCTTGTTCTTGTGAGCACCATTGCATGGTGACTACTTTTTAATGAAGACCAATAAAATGTCTATTTTTATATAACTTTCATACGTGCCGGTAAAGTCCATTGTTTTCACACCCAACCTCCTAGTACTAATGTTAGGATGTGACATAGTGGTTTACTTTTAATTGGAGTCCTTATGGCCACCTAAGGACACCAGTAAACTTTTTCCATAAATTACAACCTTTATCACCATGTGGGCAAGCTACCGTCATCCTAACAACTGATGACGCCATAGGTTGATAACGAGAACGTTATGGCGTTGACGGCATCCTTATTTATCCCTTTTCTGCTGATCAGCACTGGTGTTGCATTAGCAGAGTGAGGGGGAGAAACTGAGGGAAAAGAAAAAGTTTGGAATAGTAGTCAGTACCAATGTGCAAATGCGGAGATAATAAATCACGTAGGACACGTATGGTGTCCTACGTGTGTGGATACTGCCGCAATATGTAAAACTATTAGTTTAGTGTTTTATATTTTAGAATGGGGTGCTTCAAGATTGTGCAGAATTTTAAAGGGTTCCTTGACTGAAAAAGGTTGAAAAAAACTGCAGTAGACCAATATAACCTGGTCTGTGCCTGAGAGTGGACAACTAAGGAGTAACAGCACACTGGCGAGATTAACACTCTGCTCTTTTCTCTTGTCTGGAAGCTTCCATTATGAGGTATGGCATTCTAGTATGCTGCCAGATGTGCTTAAGCAGCTGCAGCAACAGTTTTATTCTTCTTAGGAGGGTGTGAATAAAGGCTAACCACTGAGAAAATGGAATGAGCAAATCATTTTGCAGTGAAAACTATCAGTGAATCTGGCCCTTTTGCTCCAAGATGGGGAACACCAGAAAGTGAAAGTTTGCATTGGCAGTGAATAAGATTCACTCAGTGAACAGGTAAAGTGTTCCAGTGGGCAACTTACAAGTTAATTTCCTGTGCAGAATATATCAATGGGACCTGTCAATGAAAAAATCTGTTCCAAAAGGTACACTTCCAGTAACTTGGCTAGATAAAAATGGAGATGCTGCATTTAATGCTGTAGGGGGTTATGGGTGGAGATTTCCTGTCCACTGTAAAAATCACTGAACTAATAAGGATCTTGTATACCTTTTTATTAGATGATATTCAAACAAAAAATACAGTACTTCCTTATTAGTACTATTAAGAGTGAAAGTAACCCTGTACTACTAATCTCAAAACTGTGATCTCAATAAAAAAGTCTAACAAATGTCAATCAAATATCTCAATGAAGCAGCTGCAATACAATATCTAGTGCATTCACAACTACACAAATGGATAAAATAAATACAAATGATATTGCACAATTTCTTTACTCAACAAAAAAAAAACTATTTGTGGGAAAAAAAAAAAAAAAAAAAAATATATATATATACAGTTGTGCTCATAAGTTTACATATCCTGACAAAATTTATGATTTCTTGGCCATTTTTCAGAGAATATGAATGAGAACACAAAAACTTTTCTTTCACTCATGGTTAGTGTTTGGTTGAAGCCATTTATTATCAATAAACTGTGTTTACTCTTTTTAAATCATAATGACAACAGAAACTACCCAAATGACCCTGATCAAAAGTTTACATACCCCAGTTCTTAATACTGTGTATTGCCCCCTTTAACATCAATGACAGCTTGAAGTCTTTTGTGGTATTTGTGAATGAGGCTCTTTATCCTCTCAGATGGCAAAGTTGCCCATTCCTCTTGGCAAAACGTCTCCAGTTCCTGGAAATTCTTTGGCTGTCTTGCATGAACTGCACGTTTGAGATCTCCCCAGAGTGGCTCAATGATATTGAGGTCAGGAGGCTGAGATGGCCACTCCAGAACCTTCACTTTATTCTGCTGTAGCCAATGACAGGTCGACTAGGCCTTGTGTTTTGGATCATTGTCATGTTCAAATGTCCCAAGTACGTCCCATGCGCAGCTTCCTGGCTAATGAATGCAAATGTTCCTCCAGTATTTTTTGATAACATTCATCTTGCCATCGATTTTGACCAAATTTCCTGTGCCTTTGTAGCTCACACATCCCCAAAACATCAGCGATCCACCTCTGTGTTTCACAGGCCTTGTTGACTCCTCTCTAAATGTAGGGTTTATGGTTGTGGCCAAAAAGCTAAATTTTCGTCTCATCACTCCAAATGACTTTGTGCCAGAAGGTTTGAGGTTTGTCTCTGTGCTATTTGGCGTATTGTAAGCAGGATACTTTGTGGCATTTGCGTAGTAATAGCTTTCTTCTGGTGACTCTACCATGCAACCCATCTTTCTTCAAGTGCCTCCTTATTGTGCATCTTGAAACAACCACACTACATGTTTTCAGACAGTCCTGAAGTTATTTGTGTGTTTTTCTATGCATCCCAAACAATGTTCCTGGCAGTTGTGGCTGAAATTTTAGTTGGTCTACCTGACCGTGGTTTGGTTTCAACAGAACCCCTCATTTTCCACTTCTTGATTAGAGTTTGAACACTGCTGATTGTCATTCTCAATTCCTTGGATATCTTTTTATATCCCTTTCCTGTTTTATACAGTTCAACTACATTTTCCCGCAGATCCTTTGACAATTCTTTTGCTTTCCCTATGACTCAGAATCCAGAAACATTAGTGCAGCACTGGAAGAAAGATGCAAGGGTCTGTCAGAAGTCCAGAAACTCATTGACCTTTTATACGCACACACTAATTACAAGCAAATGGATCACAGGTGAGGATGGTTACCTTTAATAGCCATTCAAAACCCTTTAGTAGTGTTTGGATGTGGCGCTGTCTGAGCTTTGGGTATAGGGAAAATGTGTATATCAGTGCAAAGTATACAAGCACAACGTATATATTATCTTTGAAGCACGTTTACACTTTATGGACCAACACGGAAATCTACACTGAAACCACTGCACTTTACTAGTATACTTTGCACTGATATACACATTTTCCCTATACCCAAAGCTCAGACAGCGCCACATCCAAACACTACTAACATTGCATTAATCCCACCCACGGGAGGGAATTCAGGAGGGCAGCAGTTGAGCAACCCCTATCCTAAGCGCAATACACCTATTGTTATATTAGTTCATTCAAAACCCTTTGTGTCAACTTGTGTGCATGTTATCAGGCCAAAATCACCAGGGTATGAAAACATTTGATCAGGGTCATTTGGGTAGTTTCTGTTGTCCTTATGATTTAAAAAGAGTAAACACAGTTGACTGATAATAATTGGCTTCAGCCAAACACTAACTATGAGTGAAAGAAATGTTTTTGTGTTACCATTCATATTCTCTGAAAAATGGCCAAGAAATCATAAATTCTGCCAGGGTTTGTAAACTTATGAGCACAACTGTATATATATAGAGTTCGAAGAGATCATTGAAAGTCCAATAATGTGTACCACTTCATGAATACTCCATCAATAAAGTGCTTCAGTGCCCAAGATAAAAGTGCTTTCTCCCCTTTCATAAAGTGATACCATAGACTCTGTGCTTCCACCACCACCACAGTGCTCACAGAACTCTCACCTCAATGCTGATATTAAACAGCCTAAAGTGACAATAGGATCCACGATCCCTCTTCTCAATGTTTGGCACCGTATGGCTGAATATGGGATATAGGCTCCACGCTGATGTTTCTGTTTCATGCTCCCATTAATATGCAAAAGTAAACCGACATATGCCTCCCATAGCGTAAAATCATTAAATAAAAATCTTTTATCAAAAGTCAAATCACTGCTTACATCAATGAAATAGTAAAATTTGATAAAAACTCTCGCGTCACTTCCGATATATCGTTCCGTCCAGCCATGCCCTACGCATTATGTCACGTTACGTGACTTCTTCAGGGGATTTCTTCTTAGGAGGGTGTGAATCACTCTCCTAATCAAGGCTAACCACTGAAAAAAGGGAATGAGCAAATCATTTTGCAGTGAAAACTATCAGTGAATCTGGCCATTTTGCTCCAAGCTTGGGATCACCAGAAAGTGAAAGTTTGCATTGGCAATGAATAAGATTCACTCAGTGAACAGGTAAAGTGTTCCAGTGGGCAACTTACAAGTTAATTTCCTTTGCAGAATATACCAGTAGAACCTGTCAATGAAAAAGCTGTTCCAAAGGTACACTTCCAGTAACTTGGCTATACAAAAATGGAGATGCTGCATTTAATGCTGCGGGGGGTTATGAGTCAAGATTTCCTGTCCACTGTAAAAATCCCTTACCTAATAAGGATCTTGTACACCTTTTTATTAGATGGTATTCAAACAAAAAATACAGTACTTCCTTATTAATACTGCATCAGTGGGAGTAGAAAGTGCCCTTATGTCGGTGGTCAGGGGGCATTTAAAATGCACCTACATCACTGGTCAGGGGGAGTAACTATGCCTCTGCATTGGTGGTCAGTGGGAGTAATAAATGGCCTTACATCATTGCCTGTATGCAGACTGGTGTCCAGTTATTGCTCAGTGGGATTTGGAAATCCCTCCCCCAAAACTGGTGTCAGTATCAGGGGGTGTCCCAAATATTACTATAGCATGAGTGGTCAGTGGCAGTGGCGGCCCATCCATTGAAGGCGCGCGGGGGCGATGCCTCCCCTATCCCTGCCACCGCCCCCTATCCATGCGCCCGGCCCCTTTCAGGACACCAGGTGCATAAATTACAATTGCGGGGTGTTTTTTGAAGCACCTGATTAGAGCCAGAGCCTCTAAGAGGCTTAAAAATATGGTGGGCTCAGGGCGCAAAGAGTGCACTCTCAGCTCACCCAGGTGTGTTAGAATAGCAAATGAATATTCTCTATTCTAAAACTGATCCTTCTCCCGCCCAATCAGGAAGCGGGTCTGAGACCTGTCACCCGATTGGCTGAAAGGGCAGGCGATCCTACTGAATGTAGGAGAGGACAGAGCAGGAGCCGAGGAGCCGCTGCCCTTCACACGCCACCTTGATGGGGTAAGTACCGGACCAACCGGCAGACAAAGGGGGAGGCGATAAAGGGGGTGGTAGTGCCGCGCCGCCCGGGGGGGGGGGGATGGGGTGTGGTTGCTTGTCCGCCCCCCCAAAAAAGAACCAACCAGCCGCCACTGGTCAGTGGGAGTAAAATATGCTTCTGAGTTGATGGTCAGTGGGAACAATAAATGGCCCTGCATCATTGTCTGTATGCAGATTGGTTTCCCATCATTGGTGTCAGGAGGATCCGGAATCCCCCCAAAACTGGTGTCAGTGAGGTTAACAAAAGTCAACCCCCCTCCAGCATTGGTGTCAGTGGGAATAGTAAAAGCCTCCCAGGCAATGGTACTTAAAAACACATTAAAAATAAGTGCATATACTGTTTAAAATACAATAATACACTGGGGTTAATTTACTAAAGGCAAATAGACTGTACAGTTGCTCCAGAGCTTAGTAAATTAGGTAATGCTTCAATTTGCAAAGAATACCCAATCACATGCAAGGAAAAAAAAAAAAAAACAATTTTGCTTGCACATGATTGGATGATGGAAGTCAGCTGAGCATCTGCTCATTTACGAAGCGCTGGAGCAACTGCTTTTGCAGAGTGCAATTGCATTTTGCAAAGTGCACAGTCTATTTTACTTTAGTAAATCAACCCCACTGTCTCACCCTGCTCTGCACATGCTCAGTTACTCTCTATTTTTAGGCACTGTGCTGAATTTGTAAAGGCCGATCTGCTGACAGCCTAAAGATTTACTGCTGTTCAGGGGCTCTGGGCTTCAGCAAAATGGCAGCCTCCAGCAAGAAGAAACAGGAGCAATGCTGAAGGCAATTTACAGCACACACTCATTTTGATATCATAATTATTAATGTGGAATGTATGTACCTTGCTAAAGAACATTATTTTTCTCACGGTATTATGGGTAAAGTTCCAACATCACCCATATGTATCAAGTAACAACTCTCTTTACTTCCCTAAAGCAGCCAATCAGATTCAAGCTTCTTTTCTCCAACTGACATTTTTCACACATTTGATTCTTAGTAGCTGGTGCACCAATGCAGACAGATCTCGTCTGAGATATATTGATGAACTGGCCAGTGTAGTTTCCTTGTGACATTTTCCTTTAAATGTGAGTGGCCATTATTTTTAACATACTAAATGTTCAAAGGGATGTTAGAGAAACCACTGCCTCCAGAAATACTTTCTGCTGTGCCTCTGCAGCAGGAAGCGGGAAGAGGTTGGGTTGGCTTCCAGTATATGAAAGAAAACAGAAAGACCAAAAAGAGCCGGAGCGGGTTTCCAGTGCGTAGGCCAGCCAAATCTTCAGTGGCCAGGCTCCTGTAATCACGGGTTGTCACTGTGTTTCATGAGAGAAGAGCAGATATAAGGAAGAGGAGCAACCAAAATGCAATTTAAAGGAACACTCTACTAAGTACTATTTGTATTTAAATTCAGCATAATGCAACTTAAAGTGATTATAAATTCAGAAGGTTTTTTTTTTTTATCTTAATGCATTCTAAGCATTAAGATAAAAAGCCTTCTCTGTGCAGCAGCTGCCCTCAGCCTCCCCAATATTTACCTCTCTCCTGATTGGCTGAGACACAGCTGTCAATCAAACACAGTTAGCCAATCAGGAGAGAGAGGGGGCGGGGCCGAACCACAGCTCTGTGCCTGAATGAACACATGGAGCTGCAGCTCGGCTCAGGTGCCCCCATAGCAAGCTGCTTGCTGTGGTGGCACTCGATAGGAGGGAGGGGCCAGGAGCTCCAGCCAAGGACCTGAAAAGAGGAGGATCCAGGCTGCTCTGTGCGAAACCAACTGCACATACTAAGTATAACATGTTTGTTATTTTAATTGAAAAAAAAAAAAACACAAGATTTTACAATCATTTTAAATGCAAAGTTACCAACTACCAAATATATGCACACAAACAAGATTTTTTCAATGGGTGGTCTCATCTTCTCCTCATTATCTCACAACTGTAGATAAAGAAAAAAAAAAACTCCTTGAAGATCCAATGATCCTTTGGTAAAGTAAAGAAAAAACTTAAAGTGGTTCTAAAGTCTATTGTTTTAACCTTTATACATTTTCTGCATTAAGGTAAAAAAAACACCTATCCCTCCCCCTCCCCCGTTAATCCCTAAACACTTACCTGACACTTGTCATCGTTCCAGCACTGTCTTGGATGAAGCAATGCTCCCCCCACTTCCCGGTCTCACAGAAGACACGGAAGGCAGTGGAAGCCATAGGTTACTGGTGCTGTGCGTGTCTATGGACCTGCACTACTTATGGCGACTTGCATAGACATCTGTCCATGAAGGCACACAGATGTCTTCCAAGTCGCACCTAAAGTTGCACTGACATGCAGCTTTGAAATCGTGCAATTTTAGATGTCAATGTAAACGAGGTGTAAGATGAATTTGACTAACATGTTAATGCTGAACCCCAGCTAACACTTCATAATCAGTTGCAGCAGACAACTTTTTTCTTTTGGAAAAAAGGTTGTACATTAATGAAGACAAGCTGATCATTGTAAGCACCCATGTCAGTAGTAAAGGGTTTGTCCCAACCTTCTAACTACTACTTTCTCAGGACAGCTTGGTCTGTTAAAATAAACTGAAAACTGAGACTTACTGGATGAAACACCATGTTAAAACAAAGGAAAAAAGCCTTAAAAAAAAAAAAAGAAAGCAAATGCAACCACTGCATCTAAGAATTGGTGAGCTGCAATTTAATCATTTTTATTTTTCACTTTAACACCACTTTAAGTGTTAAAGCTGAACTCCTGGCACAAAAATCTTTGATGTAAACATATTCTTCAATAGCCACAAAGGATATAAATCCACTTTGTATATACTGAATGCCTTAGCAAACCCAGACGTTACTTTGTAAAAATAGCAGGGACATCATCACTGGTTCTCCAGCCAGTACAGAGAGCTGATGGAGTGATCCAGCCTAAGGTTTCCTGCAGAAAATTACAGAGGAGGCGGAGACAAGACCAGTCACCCTGCACAAGGAGAGAGAGAGAGCAGCCTTTATTATAGGAAGCTCCTGCACAGAGGGAGTCTAACACTGGATTACTGCACAGATCTGGAAGTACACCGAGATCCAAGGAAGACAGTATTTGCTTATCCTGGAGTTCAGCTTAAAAGTGGTTCTAAAGCCTAAAAATGTTTAGGCATCAGTACTGGCCCCTCACACCCCCTATACTTACCTGAGTCCTCATTCGATCCAGGGTTGTCCACGAGTGGGGGGGGTGAGTCTGTATCAACGGACGCAGCAGCGGGGCTCGGGAGCGAGTACGCACAAGTACCTTTATGGGGGCACTGGACAGAGGGAGAGGAGGGGCCAAGAGCGGCGGTGGGGGACCCGAGAAGTGGAGGTTCGGGGCAGCCATGTGCAATTCCATTGCACAGAGCAGGTATGTATAGAGATGCTTGTTTTACATACATATATATATATATATATCACTTTAAGGTCTTCCTCAAAAGATAGATTATTGGTTAGGGAAACGAATGTTAAAGTGGTTGTAAAGCCTTAAAGTTTGTCACCTTAATGCATTCTAAGGTGGAAAACCTTGTGTGCAGCAGCTGCCCCCCAAACCCCCCTTTTCTTACCTTAGCCTGATCCGATCCAGGGATGTGCACAGGCACAGCAGCTCCAGCCACTCTCACTCTCCTCATTGGCTCCCACTGATGTCAATCAAAAGCTGTGACGTGGGGGGCGGGGCTGAGTCCCTCTGTCTGTGTCGATGGATGCAGCAGTGGGACTAGATAGGGGGCAAGCATGCACGAATGCCCCCAGGCAGTGGGGGCCGGTGGTCATTTTTTTGTACCACACCCCCCCCCCGGTCGCGTCTGGAGCACTTACCCCATGTATATGGTGGGCAGCGATTCTCCTGGGCTTTTCCGGCGGCTTCCCCTGCTCGACAGTGGTGGCTTCCCCTTCCCCTGCTCTCCAGTGGCTTCCGTTTCCTTCCTCCTCCTCGGCGGCCAATTGGGACTCTTCTCTTTTCGCCCAATCAGAAAAGGGGTCTCAAACCCACTTCTGATTGGCCAGATTGAGGATCAGTGTTTCAATAGCGATAATTAATTTGCTGTTGTAACACCTGGGTGGGCTTGTAGCACAATGCTGCGCGCCACGAGCACACCCTATTTTGAAGCCTATTAGAGCCTCTGACTCTAATCAGGTGCTTCAAAAAAACACTCCCCGCCACTCTAATTCATGCGGCCGGCATCCTGAATGGGGCCGGACGCATGAATAGGAGGTGGCAGCCGTAGACTGGATAGGGTCATGGATAGAGGGGACAGCGCTCGGGAACCCCTAATGGACAGGCCGCTTTCCATGGGGGCACCCCGATGAAGAGGAGGGGCCTGGAGTGCTGACGGAGCACCCCAGAAGAAGAGGACCGGGGCTCCTCTGTGCAAAACCATTACACAGAGCAGGTAAGTATAGGCATGTTTTTCATTTATATATATATATATAAAAAAAAAGTGAGGGTTTACAATCACTCTAATTTCTTCATTGAATATCCTGCAGAAAGGACTACTCTGCTGGAAATCGATGTATCTGACCGTACAATGAATCACTTCACAAACATGCAGCTTTCTAGGACACATATACTTTAAATTTGTAACAATGCTATAACCCGAACAAATTGAAAAATAATTAAAAAATAATGGCAACACAATGTATTTATAACTTTCAAAGAACAAAATAAAAATTTGGAATAGGAAATTGAACGTTATTGCTCTGCTGCGGGGAAACAGTAAAGAATAGATAAAAGGGAAGAAAATAATAGGAGCAGAAAATGTTCCCTGACCTCCCTCTGGCACGGGCCATGGGGCAGGATCCAGAGCATGAAAAAGCTTACACAAGAACCCATTATGAAATGCAGCTCTCTATTCCACCAGCTCCACAACAGAGAGAAAAATCTGCAGTGTAGGAGTCGTCTCCTCCCACTGACGAGGAGATGGAAAAGGAGCTGTCACGAACACATTGCCCAGAACATGTTATGGGGAAGAATACGATCTTCCAGAAGGCAATAGCCGCATTCATATTTACAATGTGATCTGCATTTGCTCTTCTCTACAATTCATTCTTCAATATTTGTAAAATCAGAATAACATCAAATGGTTGATGAGGAAAGGAATGGAGATTGTCCATAATGGGGTCACAAATGGCATTTGCCTAAATTTGTCCACAGACTTAGGTCCCTTTCACACGGGATTTCTGATCAGGTCCACCTATCAGCTTAGCTTTTCAGGTGGACCTGATCGGATCTTGTAGTCACCACTATGTCACTGTCCACTGACACCAGCCGCCATCCCATCCAATCCTACCTGTAAAATCCAGACGGAAGATGGTCCTATTTTCCATCTGTCTGGTGGATTGGATGAAAATGGACAGGTGGCCCGTTTCCACCTGATTTCCCCATAGAGCAGAGTGGAACTGTGTCCGTGTCCGCTTTGCACAGCGGAGCGGAGAGGACCTGTCATCCGCCTGCTCAGTGGGGATCAGTGGAGAGAATGCAAGATGGAGGTGTCGCGTGAAAGAGGCCTTAAAGTGAAGCTGAATTCAAAAAGTGAAGATTGGCTGTTATAGGGAAAATGTAATAATGTTAATTGTGCTTAAAGCGGAAGTTCGCCCAAAAGGGGAAATTCCACTTGTTTGCATCCTCGTCCTCCACATTTTTCTCTTCTCACTGATGAGACACTCACTCAGCCATTTTTTCCCTCCCACTGACCACGGAAAATTGACATTTTTTCCTTCCACTGATCCCAAAGCATTTTTCTTACCAGGTACCACTGACTCCAGGGACCTGACTTTGAAACTCAGAATTATAACTTTAAATCCCAGAATTCAGACTCTGAATTTTGTATTTAACCAGTTGCCAAACGCCATATAGCAGATATACTGCTACAGGGCAGCTACTGTGCGCAGGATCACATACAGTATCTCACAAAAGTGAGTACACCCCTCACATTTTTGTAAATATTTTATTATATCTTTTCATGTGACAAGACTGACGAAATAACCCTTTGCTGCAATGTAAAGTAGTGAGTGTACAGCTTGTATAACAGTGTAAATTTGCTGTCCCCTCAAAATAACTCAACACACAGCCATTTATGTTTAAACCACTGACAACAAAAGTGAGTACACCCCTAAGACCATGATACTCCCACCACCATACTTGACTGTAGGCAAGACACACTTGTCTTTGTACTCCTTACCTGGTTGCCGCCACACATGCTTGGCACCATCTGAACCAAATAAGTTTATCTTGGTCTCATCAGACCACAGGATATGGTTTCAGTAATCCACGTCCTTAGTCTGCTCGTCTTCAGCAAACTGTTTGCGGGCTTTCTTGTACATCATCTTTAGAAGAGGCTTCCTTCTGGGACGACAGCCATGCAGACCAATTTGATGCAGTGTGCAGCGTATGGTCTGAGCACTGACAGGCTGACCCCCCCCCCACCCCTTTAACCTCTGCAGCAATGGTGGCAGCACTCATAAGTCTATTTCCCAAAGACAACGTCTGGATATGACGCTGGGCACGTGCACTCAACTTCTTCGGTCGACCATGGCGAGGCCTGTTCTGAGTGGAACCTGTCCTGTTAAACCACTGTATGGTCTTGGCCACAGTGCTGCAGCTCACTTTAAGGGTCTTGGCAATC
>BLSH010283458.1:1305444-1336072 GCA_018402905.1 Glandirana rugosa
TCGGTGGGGGGAAGAAGTCCCCTGGTTTTCATTAACCTGTCAACTTAGTCCCCAAATTTTTCCCTAGTTTCAGAAATGGCTCATTGATATCTGGACGATCAAATTGAAGATATCAACCTTTCTATGACCTCTCAAATTATTTTCCGGTGTATCTACTCAAGAACAACCTTTTTTTTACAAAATTCGTTGTCTGTCGTACCTAAGTACTTTCTGTCTTCAACAGTTTCTTTGGACTAAAGAAAAATACTCCTCTATTCATTTTGGAACCTGTCTCCCCACCGACACCTGCACCATATTGATCTTTCCAAGCCTGTAGACTTTACCTTACACATTAGCCGTGTGTGGGGAACGGTGTCAAATGCTTTCACAAAATCCAAGTATACCACGTCCACAGCCACCCCTCTGTCCAAGGTTTTACTTATCTCCTCATAAAAAGAAATCAGGTTTCTTTGACAACTTCTGTCTTTCATGAATCCATGCTGTCTGTTGCTTAAAACATTTTTTTTCCAACAAGAACTCATCTATGTGGCCTTTTATTAAACTCTCCAGTATCTTTCCAACTATAGAAGTTAAACTAGCAGGTCTATAGTTACTCGGTAAAGACTTTGATCCCTTTTTAAACCCCTGATTCAACTGTCCAATTACTTTTGGTCCCCTGAAGAAGGGGGGTGGCTATTCTTAAGAGCTGTGATTCCTAAACCCTTTCTCCAATTTGGATGTACATACCCTCAAATTAAACCTGAGAATGTGCACTTTCAGCCAATATCCATTATATAACTGTGGCTTGAATATGTTTTGGTAAATACCTGAAAAAATCTAAAATTGTGCCTTTGTCCAAATGTATACAGACCTAACTGTATATCAAAGGAAATACTGTATGTGCAAATGAAGATGTAATTGAAAAACAAATCATAAATAGTTAAATAAAGTCCATCAGAAAAAAGAAAGTGTTCTTGTGTAAAAAGTTTATATAAACACATGTGTGTCATCAGGATCCCATGCTACAATGTGAAAAAAAATTCTTCACACCCAAAAGTGCACACCCCACTCACAAGCCGCTTACCAGCTACTATGATCCTGAGATGGAGGTCTGGCTGCACCTTATCAGAGTATCCCCATGGGATGGATAGATATCAAGAGCCGGGATTCCAGGATGGATTACCATACAACCAGGATGATCCACAATAGACTCAGTGAGGAGGGGAAACAAAGGAGGAACTCATAGTGTAGTAATTAAAGGTTCAAGATTTTAATGAAGGTTAAAACTACTTACAACAGACAGTAGTAAGTTCGCATATAGTAGAGTCATACACTTGCAACACCCTGGCGGGTGTGATGACGTCAACACTGTAGCCTCCTGACACTTTTCATTTAAAAGATGCTGGGGTGCTGCACGTGCATGTATTGATTTTAAACAAGGGAGACTGCTCCCTCCTGTGATCCTGAGGATTTCAGTGTATTACATAGCTCCCTTTTCTTCCACTCAACTTTATTTGAAGTGCACAAATCTCACACTTTATTCATGTCACAATACAGTAGCTTGGTGCGCTGTGTCTCTGTACAGTGATGTGATCCGTCCAGTGCACTGCGATCAAATGCAGCATGTTGCAGATCACTGCAGCGCAGCTCCAAGCTCTATTTCAATGTGAATAGAGCACATAGAAAGCTATTGTTTTTTGTGTGTCCTAGCAGTCACTGGTATCCTTCCAGTGCAGAAAAATGCCGGTCACCGCACTATGTGTGAAATGGCCCTAAGTCATATATGTCACTTTTTATTTTGCTCATAGTTTCACTTTAACTACTTCAATACCAGGCACTTTCCCCCCCAGGCCATTTTTCAGCTTTCAGTGCTGTTGCACTTTAAATGACAATTGTGCGGTCATGCAACGCTGTACCCAAATTAATTTTTAATTGTTTTCTTCGCACAAATAGAGCTTTATTTTGGTGGTATGTAATCACTACTGGGTTTTTTATTTTTTACTAAAAAAAAAGAAAACGGACCGAAAATGTTTTAAAAAAAAGGTTTTCTTAGTTTCTGTCAGTAAATTTTGTAAATAAGTAATTCTTTTCCTTCACTGATTTGCACTGATGAGGCGGCACAGATGGGCATTGATGAAGCTGCGCTTATGGGCACTGATTAGAGAGCAGCCATTCTGGTGCGCCATCATATGACATCCAACCAGAAGGAAAACCACACCGCCCCTCTGTCATTTGATGGTGGGCAGCCGAAAAGTGATTAAAGAGACCCAGTCACCAGACCATTCATTTTAACAATAATTTTCCCAAAAGATTATATGTGTATATAACATATTTCATGCATACTATTTACCTGTAAAAGCCTCCCTTGTGTAGACATTTAAAAGCCCTAAAACTGCTGCTAGGTGCCTCCATCTTGTATGTGATGTAAGGAGCCTCAGTAGACTCAGAGTTGACACTTTATAGCACACGTGTCAAACTAGCTGCCCTCCAGCTGTTGCGGAACTACAAGTCCTATGATGCATTGCAAGGCTGACAGTTACTAGCATGACTCCCACGGGCACAGGCATGATGGAACTTGTAGTTCAGCAACAGCTGGAATGCCGTCAGCTTGACACCCCTACTCTATAGTATTCCATTTTGCTCCTCCCTGATTCCAAAATAAAAGGCTGTATAGGAAGGTGGAAGGAGGGATGAGCTAGGCCAGCACAGCACAGAGAGTAATTGGACACTCACAGAGGAGGCAAGGGCAATGACATACTAGGAGGGAGGGGTCTGTGCTAGGGAATCAACTCATCTTGAAGACGTCAAATTGATAGCCATTTCAAAGGCACATTGCAGAGCCCCTGAACAGCAGTGAATCTTTAGGCTGTTAACAGATCGCCCTCTAAAAATTTGGCATAGTGCCTAACAATAGAGAAATAGTATATAAGTTATGCGGTGCTCCCCTACAGTGTAGTCACAATGTAACAATATATGCAATAAACAAACTTCCTTCAATCGAAATTCACAAGAAACATAATAAAAACACTCTATAGGTGCATATTGCCAACATGCAGTGGATCTCACCATCTTTCTCCAAATGCGCTCACCTCCAATCATGGACCAATAACTCTTGTTATTAGGTCTATATATGCATGTCCCCTTTGGAGTATGAATATGATCCACTTTCTCCTCACATAGGGATCTTCTCCTCTAAAATTTGTCACCCGGTCTGTGTCCCTTTAAGGGACCTCAATCTCTGCCCTGTCTGCTGCTAGGAGACATCGGATGGACTCTCATAATGTAGTAAGATCAGTAACACAATTGTATTAAAAGTATTGCACTTAGAGTACTCTCCTTCGGTATCAGCATCACCTGGCTCCTCCCATGCATTGCGTCACAACCTTGTGACGTCCTCAGTGCCCTGATAGATAGTTATTGGTCCATGATTGGAGGTGAGCGCATTTGTAGAAAGGTGGTGAGACCCACTGCATGTTGACGATTGATGTGATCACACAGCACAAAGTGGAGGAAGTTATTACAGTAAAACCTCGGATTGCGAGTAATGCGGTTAACAAGCGTTTCGCAATAAGAGCAGTTTTTTAAAAAATTCTGACTCGGTTTGCGAGTGGTGTCTCGCATAACGAGTAAAATTTAGCCTTTTTGCATGCAATACCACATGTGGCCAGGTTTGCCTGGGCACTGGTGAGCCTCAGAGGCTTGGAATTCCTCGTAAATACCGAAAGTGTAAACACTTTCCGAACATTGCCGAGTGATTCTGACGTCTTAGAGTCTCACCAGCACCCTCCTGCAAACCTGGCTACATGTGGTATTGCATGCACCAGGTGTCCCTGGAACTGTGGCTATATACAGTACTGCATAGACAAGCAGTGACTGTGAAACAAATTAACTGAGTTTCCATTGTTTCCTATGGGAAAACATGCATTGATATACAAGTGCTTTGGATTTCAAGCATTCTCTTGGAATGGATTATGCTCATAATCCAAGGTTCCAATGTACTTGTTTTGAGTTTTGTGGACTTTTTATTGCTATTTGGGAACACATAAGCATATGAAATTTCACGCAGAATCACTTATGCACCTATAGAGTGGGTTTATTATGTTAATTGTGTATTTTGATTGAAGGGGAGTGCCGTATAACTTATATAGTATTTCTTTCACTATACTGTGATGGAACACATAGAAATGTGAGCAGCACCCCTCATATTTAATCCACATATTTTATGTTATTTAATTAGGAACACAGTTGACACATCACGTATATTCAAGATTTTAGGTTTACAAAAACAGGGGTAGCGCGGAGGAGCCAGCCTGAAGTGATCTAGCTTCATTTTCTGGCTAAAGTCGGTTACAAGTGTCTCTATACAGTCTCTGTACAGTATAAATCTGCAAAAATGTTTGCTAAAAGCCTTGCAAAATGTACAGTTTAATAACATATTTTCAAAAATGGAGTTAAAGTGATTGTAAAGTCTAATTTTTAAAAAAAAATAACAAACATGTTATACTTACCTGCTCTGTGCAGTGATTTTGCACAGAGTGGCCCCAATCCTCCTCTTCTCGGGTCCGCCGACGCTCCTGGTCCCTCCCTTCTGTTGAGTGCCGAGTCAAAGCTCCCTGTGTCCATTCAGACATGGAGCAGCAACCCAGCCCCACCCCTCTCTTTCCTGATTGGCTGACTGACTTTGATCGACAGCAACCGGAGCAAATCGCGCCATGAGGCTGTCTCAGCCAATAAGGGGGGGGGGGGGGGGGGTGTTGGAGTCCTGGGCAGCCGAGACAATCCTACAACTTAGCTGGATAAACATGGGCTCAAGTAAGTATTAGGGGGGCTGCTGCACACAGAAAGCTTTTTTATCTTAATGCATAGGATGCATTACCCACTTGCCAACCAGCCGCCGTCATTATACGGCGGCAGGTTGGCTCTCCTGAGTGAACTGAGGTACCTGTACGTCGGTCCATGCATGTGGGATTGCGCCGGTGACCCGCAATCATTCTACACAGAGGCTGAACGGGGATCTGCCTGTGTAAACAAGGTGTATCCCCATTTTGACAGGGGACATGTTTGAGATTTGCTGTTCCCAGTCATCGGGAACAGTGATCTCTGTCATGACCCTGGCAGCCCATCCCCCACACAGTTAGAACACACCCAGGGAACACAATTAACCCCTTGATCGCCCCTAGTGTTAACCCCTTCCCTGCCAGCGTCATTTTTACATTGATCACTGCATTTTTATAGCACTCATCAATGTAATAATGTCACTGAACCTCAAAAAGTGTCATTTGGGTTCAGATTTGTTCGCTGTAATGTCGCAGTCCCGCTAAAAACTACCATTACCATAAAAAAAAGTAATAAAAGCCCATAAATCTATCCTGTAGTTTGTAGACGCTATAACTTTTGCTCAAACCAATCAATATACGCTTATTGCGATTTTTTATTAACCAGAAAATGTAGAAAAATACATATCAGCCTAAACTGATGAAGACATTTGTTTTATTGTATATATTTTTTGGATATGTATTATAACAGAAAGTAAAAAAAAAAATATTTTTTTTTTCAAATTTGTCAGCCTTTTTTTGTTTATAGAGCAAAAAATAAAACACAGAGGTGATCAAATACCACCAAGAGAAAGCCCTATTTGTGGGAAAAAAGGGCATTCATTTTGTTTGGGTATAACGTCACACGACCGCGCAATTGTCAGTTAAAGTGACCAGGCGAAAAGTGGCCTGTTTAGGAAATGGGTAAATCCTTCCAGGGCTGAAGTGGTTAAGATAAAAAAAAACCTTCTGCCTTTGCAAACCCTTTAAACTTCATTAAATAAGATAACTTAATCAACAATGAATAACTTACCACCAGAACCATCAGTTTGACACTTAAAGTAGAACTAAAGTGGTTAGTACTCACCTATCCAATGGTCCCTCATCAGTGCTGGCATCTTCTCCTGTGTGTCAGTCTTTAGCTGTCTCCATTGACCAGTGTTACACCGGCGCATGCACAAGGAGTCTGTCATTCCGGCACACAGAGACCGGCCCGGTGCAGTAAGCTGTGCATGCACAGCTCAGTTTACAGCACTGGAGAAGACAGTGAGCACGTAGGAAGGGGCATGTTATTGCAGAAGAGACACTGCATGTCTCTCCTGCAATAAAAGCGTGCTTGCTCTCTGTTTGTTACAGCGTAACCTCGGTTTCCCTTTAACTTGTTACAAAAGCGTTTGCACCAAAATATGACAATCCCATAGCAAGAAGTAACTATTCCAAAATAGTGGTGCTGAAAACAAATGAGTTAATAGGAGATAAAATAATAATTATAATTACACTTCTGTTGAGCACAGCTGACCCAGCACTCATTACAATGGCTTCTCAGCCCTTTGTACATAAACATACATTTAGAGCACACAAGAAAAAATAAATCACAGAATAATTTACCAACACGCCTAAAGTTGTTCAAAAGCCAACCAGCAGTTACTTTGTATAAGTTAGACAATGAATGCCAGGGCCTAGTTGTCCAGCATTAGTGGCCAATGTTAGTAAATAGCCCTGTTAGCTGGGGAACCAATCGCTCTGTAAATGGACAGACTAGCGGCAATACTCACATAGGAACATTATGTGAGGGTTCTGTTATATCTTCCGCCTGCCATTCCACAGGCTTGATATTCCATTTGAGAAGCTATTTTATGCCATCAGCCCCTGGACTAAAACGAAGTCTTTAGCATTTTACAATGGAATAATGCCTTCTTGCATACGATGGTAATTTGGAGCGGCAAATGACAGCTCACATCCCCAGACACAAATGCAATCCGTTCAGTATTGTGCCGGCACTGTAAGAATAGTGTAGCGCACAAAGGGCTATTCAGTCCCAGCAGTTTGAAACCAAACTCCTGCATATTCTCCCTGGGAGCTGATTATCCCAAAATTCACATCTTCTTTTGTCCATAGCCCATCTGCTCGCATAATAGCCTCGGCCCAACGTCGCAATCATGTAGGCGTCAGGTACAAAGTAGAAACACACACAGGAGAAAAAAAACAAATAGAGTGTTTATTCTGCAATATCGTATCTCTGATTAATACAAAGAACAGGGTTGCAAAAAAAAAAAAAAGTGACGCTTGTTTCTGCCTATTCTGTGTATTTCTGAATGGGTTAAGTTGCCTATAGTTTTTAAAGCATGGTCGGACGTACACATATGTTTTAACCACCTGAAGATTTTTTTTTTTCAGACTGTCACATAAAAAAGCATGCTTGGAGTGCAGACAGACACTTTAAATATCAGCTTAGATGGCAGCAAATCAATAGGGATTGACTAAAATATCCAAGGTGGCCAATCACTGCTTCTCCTAAGACTGGTCACAAGCAACAGGTGTCTGGAGGAGCCTGGGAAGTTCTAAAAGGTGATGATTGTGAACTGATTTGGGCAGTGTTCAATTTCTTGGACAATCCATAACCAGCTGAAAAAATTGCAGGTAAAAGCACAGAACAATTAAGGTTGTAACCCTAAAAAAAAAAAGGGATCCTGTTCCTTTAAGGCATACCTGGTTGATCCTGCTTGTTCTTGTGTCCCCCTGTGTGTGCTGATCACGGTAATCATGCCTACTGAGCCATGATACCGCGATCAGTTTACATGCCTCAGTCATCCCGCTCTCTGCTCTGAGTCTCTACCCTCTCCCCCTCCCTTCCTGCCTGCCAGTGTGAGACACAATCTTCTCCCCATCGCTATTCCACTGCAACATGCAGCAAAAATACTTGTATCCCTTCTGGCTATTACAGTTAAGTGTTATTAAACCCAATAATATGAAAATAGTTAATCTGCGCCCCCCACCCCACACACACACACACAGTGCCCAGAGCTTATAAATCTTCTTTTTAAAGCGGTTGTCTCCCCTAAAACAGGTCTGGCCAGTCCCCGAAGAGGGAGCTGCCATGTTCCCTCTGTGGATCCTTCCGGGTACGTGGCTCCGGTGATGTATGTGGCTGGAGCCGCAAGACGTCACTCCCGCGCATGCACGGGAGCCCGTCTTTATGGCGGACTTTCCGGCAGGGTCCAGCGCCATGCGCAGGGCCTTCACCGGGACAGCACTGCACATGCGCCTGCTGACGTCAGCGGCGCTTGCAATGAGAAAATCTCCTAAACTGTACAGGTTTAGGAGATATTCTTTTTACCTACAGGTAAGCCTTATTATAGACTTACCTGTAGGTTAAAATGTAATTTTAGGGTATACAAGCACTTTAAAATACTGCCACTATATACCTTTTGGGATGAACTGTATACCATGGTTTCCTGATAACCTGAACAGTTTGTCCATAGCTGTGTGTTGAAGTAGGAGGAGATTTCCACTACAGTCTGTAAACATGCCCACATGTGTGATGTCAATATCATGTGACATGAACAGTTCAACTGAAACAGGAAATGTTCTATCCAGCATAATTGACCAAACTGAGCATGTGCAGCTTTACCACCCTGCTGTGTATTATATGGACTTGCGCAGATTGACAGTGCAGGAGGGAAGAATCTATGCATAGGATAAAACAGCATTTTTTAAACAATGCTGAGGATTAACCCCTTGAGTTCCACAGTGAGTATAACAAGCATACTGATGAAGAGCAAACAAGAATACTATAAAACAGGGTAAGTAACAAGTTGATTCCAATCTATCCATCAATCATGGCCATGTGACAAGCATTGTCAGTGATGGGCACCCATGACACAAGCCCTGCATCTCTTGTTTGGTGCCCCAGGCACCAATACCTCTGCCACTTATTTTCTTTGGATATGTATACCAGGGATGGGCAGTCAGGGGAGGCAGGTGAGGCAGAGCCTCATCTGCCATGAACATAAAAATCAAAGAAAGATTGACTTTGAGGGTCGCAGCTTGGCCAGAAACCCCAAATTTGGTAGGCAGGTAGCTGAAGTCCTACTCCACCACTGGTAAAAAATGTGGGGCTCCTATCATCTAAGGTTTCCGGAGATAAGGGGCACCTTGTACTGCCTGTCAGAAGCTACATACAGAACGGCCAGTTTAAATCAAGCCGACACACTGTGTTTGCAGCAGACTGAGAGGATGAGCTCACAGTGCCTCTCCTCACTTCTTGTCAGAGGCACTGAGCTCAATGGACAGCTTGGAGCCTTATCCAATGGTAATGCACCATTGGCCCAAGCTGTCCAATAAAAATGCTACAGTGGAGGCACGCTTCACTGCAGTGTCATAGAAGGGGACATGTGTCTAAAAGACAAATACTCCCTTCCAGCCCAACCCTCTTAACTACAAGGAAAAACACGAGTTTATGTGTACAAGATTTACCCACAATCCCATGTTTTCTCACACAGTTAGGAGGGAGAATGAGAATCTGCTGCTGCTGAAAAGGTACAAGCTAAATCATATATTATTACGCTATATGTTATAAGATTAACCCCTTGCCACCCAGGCCAATTCTGACACTTCTCTCCAACATGTAAAAATCATATTTTTTTTGCTAGAAAATTACTCAGAACCCCCAAACATTATATATATTGTTTTAGCAGGCACCCTAGGGAATAAAATGGTGGTCGTTGCAGCTTATTATGTTACACAGTATTTGCAGCAATTTTTCAAATGTGTTTTTTTTGTAAAGAAACTGTTTCATGAATAAAAAAAAACCCTCTAAAGTTAGCCTGATTTTTTTGTATAAAGTGAAAGATGATGTAACGTCGAGCAAATAGATACCTAGCATGTCATGCTTTAAAACTGTGCACACTTGCAGAATGGCGCCAAACTTCAGTCATTAAGGATCTCCATAGACAACGCTTTTAAATATTTTTAGAGGTTACCTGTTTAGAGTTACAGAGGAGGTCTAGTGTTAGAATTATTGCTCTCACTCAGCCTGTAGACTTTACCTTACACATTAGCCGTGTGTGGGGAACGGTGTCAAGCGCTTTCGCAAAATCCAAGTATACCACATCCACAGCCACCCCTCTGTCCAAGGTTTTACTTACCTCCTCATAAAAAGAAATCAGGTTTGTTTGACAACTTCTGTCTTTCATGAATCCATGCTGTCTGTTGCTTAAAACATTTTTTTCCAACAAGAACTCATCTATGTGGTCTTTTATTAAACTCTCCATTATCTTCCCAACTATAGAAGTTAAACTAACAGGTCTATAGTTACTTGGTAAAGACTTTGATCCATTTTTAAATATGGGTACCACATTGACCCTATGCAATCCAGTGATACTATTCCAGTCATCACGCAATAAATACCAGCTTACCGGAAGGAAGGCTCACCGCAGTTCTAAAAACCAGAAACAAGGTAACTAACAGGAACAGGAGATCACACTGGTTTGTTCATGTCTCCAATTACGGAACCATGAAGCACAGCAGTAATGCCACCTTGCGGCAAGCCTCAATTCGTACAACATATGACATAAAATACCACATTTTAGTCATAACACCATCTTACCTATACAATTTCAAGTTTCTCCTTGCTACAACTTCCTTGGGAAATATTCCCAGAAAATTATTCAAATGTTTTTAGAATTTTTTAAAAAAAAAAATAATAAAACCTGAAGGCTAAAATGTAAAAAAGTATAACATAGTACAAAAGAGACCCTAATAAAAAAATAAAATAAAATTAGCACAAAAAAATTCTATGCACTTTTTCAAAGCGCAATATCCACGGAGTAAAATATTGAATCAAAAAGACTCCAACATCAGGGCTTGTCTGGACTATAATGCACAAATAAAATAACTATTATTAATAAAACAATTCACATCCTATTCTATATTTAAACCAAATTGGGTGAATGTTTTTAAATTATATATCTAGTGGGTCTCGAATCTGGAAACGTCACGTCTATCCTGACTTACTCTCCAGTTTGAGATAAATTTATCAATAGCCATAAAAATTGTACCTTCTAGATTCTTCCTATGATGTTTTGCATAGTGTTTAGAAACACAATGGTCTGAAAAACCTAGCTGTATGTTGCAACATGTTCACTCAAATGTGTCTTTAACATCCGTACAGTGCTATCTACATTTTGTAGGCCGCATGGCATTGTAACATATAAACCATATTTTTAGCAGAACATGTAATAAAAAGCCCCTTCATATCCTGAAAAAAACATTAATGTCCTAGAAGGGTCAATAACATTAGAAGCAACTTGTAGTTTCAGAAGGAGAGCTCCTTCATAAATTATTGAAGGGACATCAGGCAAAAGAGGGCCCAAACATTATTATCAGATTTACCAACTAACATCTCATTTCTATCATATAAACCCACCTCTGTAATGACCTGATCAAGCCTATTTATGTCATATCCCCTATCTACAAGTTGGGATTTGAGGTGATGAGCTTGGTCAAGGTAATCCTCCTGACAGGTACAATTTAATTTCACAGTAATAAATTGACTCTTGGGTACCGATCTTAACCATGCTGGATGGTGACAACTATCCAATCCAATAAAGCCATTACGATCTGTTTCTTTAAAAAATGTAGTGTGAGAATAGGCCCTCCCTAATTGTAATTCTTAAATCTGGGAAATGTAACTTTTGTTTACTAGCCTCATGTTGTAATAAGATACCCCTGTCATTATCATTCAAATAATGAATAAAAGCATTCAGGGACTCAATATCACCATCCCATAGGAGGAAGACATCGTCAATATACCTTTGCCAAATAACCAGCTCAGGTTTCCAATCTTTAACCACTTCAGATCCGCGCTATCACCGACTGACGGCTACAGCGCTGATCTGAAATGCCGGAAGGCCATCAATAGACTCCCCTTATGCTCGTGCCAGGCGCACTCTCACCACCACTGCGTGAGCGTGCCCGCAGGTCGGGCGGGCTCGATGTCCACCGGAGACCCGTGACCCCTTCACAGAGAGCTCTGTGAGGGGGGCATGACAGATCTACTGATCCCTGTGATCGGGATCAGTTAGATCTGTTATGTCCCTGTTAGCCCTGCCCCCACACAGGGAACACATTTAACACCTTCACTGCCCTCTTAGTGTTAACCCCTTCCCTGCCAATGACATTTATATAGTAATCAGTGTCTATTTTTAGATCTGATCGCTGTATAAATGTCATTGGTCCCAAAAAAGTGCCAAAAACGTCAGACATATCGCAGTCCCGATAAAAATCGCAGATCACCGCCATTACCAGTAAAAAAAAAAAGAAATAATAAAAACGCCATAAACCAATGTCCATAGTAGGCGCTATAACTTTTAAACACCCCAATCAAAATACGCGTATTGCGATTTTTTTCCCCAAAAATATGTAGAAGAATATATATAGGTCTAAACTGATGAATAAATTCGTTTTTTTATTTTTGGATATTTATTATAGCAAAATCGTCGCTCTTTGTTTATAGCGCAAAAAAATAAAAACCGCAGAGGTGATCAAATACCACCAAAAGAAAGCTCTATTTGTGTGAAAAAAAGGACATCAATTTTGTTTGGGTACAACGCCACATGACCGCGCAATTGTCATTCAAAGAGTGACAGCGCTGAAAACTGAAAATTGGTCCGGGCAGGAGGGGGGTTTAAGTGCCCAGTAAGCAAGTGGTTAAAGATGACATCCTCCTCCCATTTGGCCATAAATAAATTGGCCATACTAGGCGAAAATTTATCACGCATTGCAACACCTTGGTTTTGTAAATAGTAAGATCCCCCAAACCAAAAGTAATTGTGCTTCCTTGCAAAATCAAGCAACTGAAGCACAAACTCCCTGTCGATAAAAGAAAGTCCCTCATCTTCCTGCAGAAACAAATCCACTGCTTCAAACCCATGAGGGTGTGGTATAATAGAGTAAAGAGATGTCACATCTGCTGGTGTCAAGATGCAACTATCCTTTCTTTGTATATACTTAAGCATAATAATAACCTGAGTAGTGCTCCTCAGTGTCACTAGTGGCTGAAGAAACCCATCAATATATCTCCCAATTCTAGAAGTTGATGCCACTAGTTATAGGTCAGCTTGGGCGATTGATGGGATCATTGTGCACCTTCGGCAAATAACATATTACTTGGACCTGAGGGGCTCCAATGTTGCAGCCACTGACATCATTGTCAAGGATTATTAATGCCTCCACTGGCACCAATCCTTGGAGTTAATTACAGTGTCAACAGACACCAATGCTGTGGTTTTATTATTGCACTCATTGCCACCAATACGGGTGGTTATTACAGCCACTGACACCAATGCATGCTGGGGGCCTAATGTACTCCAACTTCTTCAGTGTCCACTGCAATGCACTGCAAAAAATGCAGCAGGGACGGAATTTTTGGATGTTGATGTGCGTTTTAGCTCATTAATTTTGAATGTGCTGTCTAACTTGAAGTAATGCCCCTCAATGCACAAAACTGTGCAGATTTTGTACAGCCCTCTGGAAATGTCAGGGGCGGCACTTGAGACCCTCTATAATATTCAAGTTGGCCACCACTGCTTTAGCTACTGAAAGGCAATCAAACATGCACCAAAGCATCTCAGGAGCACCTCATAATATAATGCGCTAATGCTAAAGCTTGTACATGGGCATTTGTTTCAACTAGAAATACTTTTTTTTTCTTCATACAAGTAAATAGGAATGCAAAAATAACTTGATAAAGCTTAGAATGTTATTAGAAGCAGGTCGGATGGACGTCACAAGGAAGTAACATCCACAAAGGTGCAAGTTGAAGTGGATCATGAAAGAGCTTCATATGCAGGTAGAGGACACGTAGGAAGGTTAGTGGCACTCGTTTTGTATCTAGGAATTACTTTTTGGCACTATATAGGGGTGGGACAATATGTGATATATGTAAAGACATCCTTAGCTAGGACTAAAGCTCCGTACACACGATCAGAAAATCGTACAGAAAATACAGTTTTCGAATTGATCGTACGATAATCAGATCGTTAGTACAGAGCCAATCATGGCAGTTCATCCGATATTATTAGTTCGAACATGATCAGACATGCAGGACAAATTTTCTCATACGATGCCCGATCGTACAATTTTCGTTTAACCAGTACAGTTGTCATTCGAAAATGCAATACAAATACACTTTATTGTATGAATGTGACGTCACCACGCTCTTCGGTCGCTTGCTGTCGGATCCTTTGCCCTACTGGCTGCAGCGATTGTATACATTACACGTATTTTATATTGTCAAAATGTGAGTGCAATTCCTTTTTCTTACCAAATAAACAATGTTTAAGACTGGAATTACGCTATGGTTTGTATTTTTAATATTTTCATGATGAATACGAGATCGGGATGTCCACAGACCATTAATGCCTAGGACTTCTATTGATGTATCCAGGAAGGTGTTCTCTCCCCACAGCGCATGTGGCTTTTCCATTAATTTGGAGGCCAATTACCGTAACTCTGGTAAGCTGCTACCTTTAAAAGCAGTGGTGGTTTCACTGAAGGTGTGTGGGGGAAGCTGGTCTTTTTCTTCATACGTTTTCACCCTAACTTGGTCTATTACATGAGAACTCCTTCTCTTTGAACTATTGGATTTCTTTATAATCATGGAATGTTTTTGATTCAATTAATTTTGCTATTAATTATCGCTATACTCAATTGTCTTTTATGTGGTTACTGCACTTTTTATGCTAATTTGTGTTTGGGTGTTTTTATCTATTTTACCCGTGCTAGCAGCTGTCGTTTTTACTATTCATGATATTTGAATCAATTTTTGTATTTTATATCCAGCGAGGGTATCTTTGAGTAATACAAATACACAACACATCACATCACTTCCGATTTTTTTTTGTCATACGAGAATTTTTGTGACTAAAGTAAACTCTTCTGATTCGATCTGAGATTAGCATGCAAAAAAAAAACAGACGACCATTCGCCTGATAATCTCATCATGTGCACCGGGCATAACTGTTCTCCCCACCGTCTGATTGTTCTTTTGTTATTTTGAATGTTTTGTTCTTTTACTTTCTGTAGTATCTTTTCTAAAAAGAGTGCTCTGTTGGGGACTGTTACCTGTTATGGTTTAAAAGCTTGTGGAGTTACATGCTCATCAATGTTTCCATTTTTGCACATGTCTATTACCAATTTTTTTTTCGCACACGTGCTAAAACACATAGGGGTTGATTTACTAAAATGCAAAAAACTGTGCACTTTGTCTAGAGCATCCAATCAGGTGCAAAATGCTGTTATTTTTACTTTCCTTGCACGTGATTGGGTACTCTTTGTAAAGTGAAGCTTTACCTCTGGAGCAACTGCACTTGCAGAGGGCAACATCCTATTTGCCTTTCGTAAATAAACCCCAAAGTTTGTACTTGAAAACGCATTTAAAATCAAAAAACTTTATATATTTTCTGAGGCAGACCCATGGAATAAAATCATGGTAGTTGCAATTTTTTAAGTTGCACGATATTACTGAAATTATTTGGTCCAAATGGATTATTTAAAATCACAAGAAATCTGGAGTTCAACTTTAAATAAGGGTAAAGCTGCAAAATGCTACATTGCAGAAAACTACGACACTCAACATGTTCTGTAGGTGACACTTTAACCATTTGCCGACCGTCAATCGGCAATTGACAGCGGCAAAGTGGCGCTGTAAGGCGAATCGCCGTCACATGCTGGCGGCCGCCAGATCGCGCACAGTGAATGCGCGCCGCCGCCGGCGCGCCCGCGCGCTCACTGTGTCCGGGGAGGGCCAGGGAGCGGGTGCGGCGGCTTCGATTGCCGCCAGCCACCGCGATGCCCCTCCCGGAGCGAAGGAGCGGAGGTCCGTGTATGTAAACACGGACCTCCGCTCTGTGTGAGGGGTAAGGGCTGTGATCACAGCCTTCCTGTACGTGAAGGCTGTGACCACTTCCCTTCCCCTGTTAGGGCAGTCCCCACACAGTTAGAACGCCCAGGGAACATAGTTAACCCTTAGAGCGCCCCCTGCAGGTTAACCCCTTCACTGCCAATGGCATTTACACAGTAATCAGTGCATTTTTATAGCACTGATCGCTGTATAAATGCCAATGGTCCCAAAAAAGTGTCAAAATGGTCCGACATGTCCGCTGAAATATCGCAGTACCGCAAAAAATCGCAGATCGCCGCCATTATTAGTAAAAAATAAAAAAAAATAAAAACCCCAAAAATGAATTCTCATCATCCGTAAACGCGACCACTTTTGCGCAAACCAATCAATAAACGCCGATTGCGATTTTTTTTATCGCAAATATGAGGAATTATATAAATCGGCCAAAAACGGTGAAAAAAAATGTTTTTTTATATTTTTTTTTGGATTTGTATTTTAGCAAAAAGTAAGAAATTTGTTTTTTTTTTTTGCAAAATTGTCGCTCTTCTTTTGTTTATAGCGGCGATCAGAAATGACGCAGCGGTGATCAAATACCACCAAAAGAAAGCTCTATTTGTGGGAAAAAAAGGACACAAATTTTGTTTGGGTACAACGTCGCACGACCGCGCAATTGTCAGTTAAAGCGACGCAGTGCCGAATCGCAAAAAGGGCTCCGGTCCTAAAGCTGGAAATCCTTTCGGTCCTTAAGTGGTTAAAGCTCATCAATTTAGAGTAAACTTTAAATGATGGCCCTAAAATGATTCCTCTGTCTACAATGTGTGCAGTGAAACCTAATATGTGTCTTGCAATCGTTTTTTATGTAAAAGAATAAAAAGAGGGCGCACCAAGCCGTGCGCATTACCCAAGTAAAAAGGAAAGAATTATACTCACAAACAGAATAGAAACAAAGGCATATTAAAGTCCACAAAGGACCAACAGCAACCAGGTCATCGGGGCTATGTCCATCGCGCCGGAGGATCCTTTGGATGGCTGACACGTTTCGAGGGGTGATCCCCTCTTCCTCACAGCCATCCATGCTGCTGCATTACCACATTAATATAGTAAATGAATCACATCAAATGCTCTAGAAACCCCTCCCAAAAATGGGTGGGGCTAAGGGTGGTATGGTAGGCATAGGACACACCCCTGTCACACCCCCTTAAAGGAGACTTATGCAAAAAAATGATTAGTTAAACCCACAAGTGCTTTTGTTTACCACTACTATTCCTTTATATTGTACTGGCTTTTGAAATTTACAAATGCAGCAACTTAAAAATTGGATGAAAGGTTTAGCACTGGGAAACACTTTTTGAAAGATAAATACTTTATCGGCGTATAATACGCACCTCCATTTTATGAGGGAAATTTCAGGAAAAAAAACTTAAATTTTAAATAAAGAACTTTGAAGCAACAAGGTTTATTGCTTCTAGGGGAGATTGAGAAATGCATTTTTCTAATCTCCCCACCACTCGCCATCCTGACAGCGTCAAATGATACCCCAGACTCCTGGATAGCACAGTTGATCCTGAGACACATGTAAGGGGGAGGAACTTGCATACCATCTGTAACATATAGAAGTGATCACTTCTGTATGAATGTGGATAGCTGGCTGAATAGAAATTTTAAAAACCTACTAGAAAATTCTGACATGACATAATACTTATGGGAACAGCAGTAAATATGTTAATCTGATAAGGCTAACTCACAGTATTTGCAGTGTCTTGCATTTTTCTTCACTGGATAAATGCAGATCACTGCTAAGCCACATAGAAAACAAATGTTTTCTATAAGCCCCGCTCACACTGCAATGTTAGTGCGATGTGCAGTGTGATGCAGGGCAGAAATATGCAGCATGTCTGCATTTTTTGCAATACACTGAATGGTGCCACATGCCCCACCATGCTGCTTTTCAGTGACATGAATGCAACATTATTGTAACACTTCAAAATAACTTGTAAAAAAATGGAAAAAAAAAAAAAAAAAGCACTGCAGAGCTCTGAAACACGCATTACACTGCTGCTCCCTGCTGGAGCCATTACTGCAATAGACTGCATGGTAAAAGGCTGCCTTTTTCCTGTGCTGGCTAGTGCAAAGGTAGCTATAGTTTGACGTAATTAAGGCAACAACATTAGTGATTTGCTGAAAAATTATTAATTAAATAATAGACCATCTCCAATAAATGCAAACCAGTGGAACAAAGACAAACAGAATACTATATGACAAAGCAAACCAATAGGGGGCAAAAATAAAGCTATCACAATACAATTTATAGATTCATTCTTCACCTTGATATATTAAACTCGATTGATTGTATTGTGCAATAGCTCCATGTTTGCTCCATTTTTATAAATGTTACAATTGTATTTTTTTTATATCTTTTACAATTTTAGTATACCTGTTGGGGACTTTGGTGAACTATCAGTGGTCTAAACAGTCCTCTGATGTTTCACCTTTGAGACAGAGAACGGTGATTGAGGACACAGCCCTTGATCTCCTTCTCTGCAGGCTCAACAGCACAGAATGAATGGACAGGAATAGCACTATAGAGCTTCCCGTTCATTCACAAACAGAAGCATAGTAAACACAGTTTACTATGCTTCACTTATGAGTGGACAGAGTCAGTGATCGGTACCGTTCAGAAAAAGAAGGGGCCTGTAAATGTCATATTTACTGGCCCCTTCCCCGCTCTCCATCCTTACATAGTTACATAGTTAGTTACATAGTTCGTCCGGTTGAAAAAAGACACAAGCCCATCTAGTACAAGAAAAAAAAAACAAACAGAAAAATGATATGTAACCATAGAATCCCTTATACAATCCTTCACTCACAGTTGATCCAGAGGAAGGCAAAAAACCCCCAGCAAAGCATGGTCCAATTTGCTATAGTGTGGGAAAAAATTCCTTCCTGATCTCCCGAGAGGCAATCGGATATTCCCTGGATCAACTTACCTAAAAATGTTAGTCCTGGTAGATCCTGACACATCCCATGCAGCAGCTGGCAAGAGAGGGGAGGGGGAAAGCTGGCAGCACTTTGGGGGGATGAGGGGGGCAGGAGAGCAAACAGGAGGCAGCAGAACCTGGATAGGAGGGGTGGCATGTATCCCCTTCATTTTCCTCAGGCAGCAGCTGAATCCCTGTGGGAGGGAGAGGAAGAGAGCAGGCTTTCAGCGGGTGCAGGAGGAAAATAGAGGGAATCAGTTTCTCTGTATACTGCCCCCACCAACCGTCCTATCCAGGTGTACTGGGGGGTGTATGGGCCTCCTGGAGCATGGGGCCATTTCGCAATTGCAACCCCGGTGACTCCTGTAGTTACACCCCTGCGCCCGCCCCAACCTGCTGATACAGAAGCAACAACATACTGATGAGAACATCTCTCTGCTCTCTCTTCCTATAAGCGTGTTCACTCTCAGTGCATATACACTTAAATCTTAGTTCAAGATTGAAACAAAAACAAACCCTGTCTCACTTCACAGCCTTACCTAATCTGCTCTTTTTAATCTAAAAGCCCCAATTCCTCACCTAACACCCTGGTCATCTGAAATGCCGGTCCAATGTCTTCGGTGTTCTGCTCTATAGTGTAGGAGGGTTCTATGCAGTGCCCATTTTGATTCTTGTGAACACTAAAAATCGGCTGTCCAAACCCATTACAGGATCTTTACAGGTTCCTGAACAGGTCAGCTGGACTGCTTAAGGGAGCGAAAAGCAGTTTTAGACCACTGGTTGCAACTAATGGTAGATGATGCAATCTAGAGATTTTGAGACACCCAGAGAGCAAGGATAACTTTCCACAAATTTGTGGTAGTGTTGAATTGTAAGTCTGTTAACTTGCTGCACATTTTCACTGGCAAGTTGTACGCTTGCAGAGCACTTGAAGCACAAGTTCTGGTTGACATTTTTCCAATTTATAGCAAATTTGCATGGCAAGACTCTAACAAAAGCAAAGTTGCAGTGGTGAGTCTACAGAAAGAGCTCTGCAAGTCTACAGCATGAAAATTCAGCCACAGTGACCCCTGTGGTGGGATGACTATTGCACAGTATAACTAAACCAGAACTTGCAGCAGATTTTCAGAATGTTTACAAGGAAAGTTGATATGGAGTCAAGCAATGCAGACTTGCTGCAATTGTGTAACAGACTTGTGAAGCCTGGCAAGTCCAGCAATAGCTTAGCAAGGCATTTTCAAACTTTCACAATTGCTTGCTATCTGGGCAGTGGATTTAGGTGTGTATAGGTTTTTAAAGGCTTACAAAAAATTAGCAGGGTAGGTGGAGGGTGTGCATGTTTTTTTAGTTGTTTTTTTTAGCAGTATACTATTGCCTCCTGGTGTTTGCCTTCCCACTCAAACCTTGCTTGATGCTGTAGAGGGGATCTGAAGAGGCTGATAGAAAGCCAAAGTCAGGTATGGAAAGTAGTTGCATTTGACAAATACATTGGTATTTTTATTTAGTGCTTGGGAGCTCAACAGTAACTTTATACTTTATTGCTGCAAAAAGGAAAGTGGAAGTTTGGAAGCATGAATGACAGTGCCCCTTTAAGCGTGGCATTTATAAGCATTAGTGCTTTATATACACAATTTAATATCAAGAAGAAAATGGAAGTGATTATGAATCACGTTGAAAGGTTTCAATATCTGCCAGTATTTGGGGGATTAAAGAAGATGAATACTAATGATAGACGAGGGATTATTAGCAGTAAGAGCCAAAGCTATCTATTCATGTGTGGGCCAAAGAGCAGGAAATATCCAGGTGCTCTTTATCCTGCAAGATTTAGAGGACTTGTGTCTCTTCGGCTCATTTTCTGCCCTATTAAACTTATTAGACTAATAGGCTTTAAAAAACTTTTTCCAAGAGTACTGACAAATCTGCCTTGCTACGATATTTGCTCTGGCAACACTTAAAAGCGCAGAGGTTGAAGTAAATGTGAGAGTTCTTAGAAGGGAATCTGTTAAGGGTTAAGTTATCTCTCCTCGGTGTTCCACTCGTGGCAAGGTGGATATTAATAAAAGGAAACAACAGAATTGCCCTTTTTTTAGTATTTGCTGTTTATGAATTTGATCAGCTTAAGTAGAACTCCAGGAAAACAAAATTAAAAAATAATAGACTATTCAACGACTTGTCCAGGCGCACCAATGATGTTGACCTCCTTACCTGTCACTTTGGCCTTGCTGTTGCAGGTTCCTGTTTGTACTTGGTTGGGGTGGCAGAGTTTTGAACTCATAGATTGCCATGTGTCCTATATTCCCCATTTTTTTTCTCCTTATTTGGTATTATTATTTTATTCTCTAACATTTTGTTTACTCTATCCCTTTATTGTGTTTCTTTATATATGTAGCTACGGCCTGTGAATAGCCCTGTTTCTCATTGGTCTGGCTCAGTAATGGGTCCCACCTGAACTAGTTTTTATTCGCGGATAGGTCGATACTCCATGGTGATTTGTCGTTGGGTGCTGCTGGTCCGTACTTTAGTCCCCTGGGCTGTCGCTCTAGCCGCTCAGACATCCTATGGCCAGGTGGAACATCCCCGAATTGCCTCCAGGCTGCCAGTGTATACCCCTATTTAGACTACCTGCCAAGATAGCAGGCCCCTGTTTGCCCTTCTTGTTTCTATGTTGTTATTGATGTATGATAGTCTGCATAATCCAAAATTTCCCTCAGGCTCATTTGTATTATCTTTTCTTGCTTTTTGAACATGCTTCCCTAACCCGGAGTTTGAGGCACTATGATTCTTAACCACTTCCAGACTGGGCCTATTTTTTGGACTTGGTGGTTACAACTTAAAATTAGTTTTTTTCCTATAAAATTACTTAAAATCCCCAAACATTATATATATATTTTTTCTAACACCCTAGAGAATAAAATGGCGGTCATTGCAATACTTTTTGTCGCACAGTATTTGCGCAGCGGTCTTACAAGCGCAACTTTTTTTGGAAAAAAATCACTTTTTTGAGTTAAAAAATAAGACAACAGTAAAGTTAGACCAATTTTTTTTCCATATTGTGAAACTAATGTTACGCCAAGTAAAATGATACCATGCTTCAAAATTGCGCCCACTCGTGGAATGGCGACAAACTTTGCAACTTAAAAATCTCCATTGGCGACGTTTAAAAATTTCTACAGGTTACCAGTTTTGAGTGACAGAGGAGATCTAGTGCTAAAATTATTGCTCTCGCTCTAACGATCACGGCAATACCTCACATGTGTGGTTTGAACACCATTTTCATATGCAGGCGGAACTTATGTATGCGTTCGCTTCTGCGCGTGAGCTCGCGGGGATGGGGTGCTTTAAATTTTTTTTTTCTTCATGTTTATTTTACCTTTTATTTTTTATTTTTACAAAAAAAAAATTATCACTTTTATTCCTATTACAAGAAATATAAACATTCCTTGTAATAGAAAAAAAGCATGCCAGGACCTCTTAACCACTTACCAACCGGAAGGTTTTCACACTTTAGGACCAGAGCACTTTTTGCGATTCGGCTCTGTGTCGCTTTAACTGACAATTTCGCGATCGTGTGACGTTGCACCCAAACAAAATTTGCATCCTTTTTTTCCCACAGATAGAGCTTTCTTTTGGTGGAAGAGCGACCATTTTTCAAAAAAAAAAACACATTTCTTACTTTTTGCTAGAATTCAAATCCAAAAAAAAAATAAAAAAAAACATTTTTTTACTGTTTTTGGCCAATTTATATAATTCCTCATATTTGTGATAAAAAAAAATCGCAATCAGCGTTTATCAATTGGTTTGCGCAAAAGAGGCCGCGTTTATGGACGATGAGAATTCATTTCTGGGGTTTTTATTTCTTTTTTTATTTTTTACTAGTAATGGCGGTGATCTGCGATTTTTAGCGGTACTGCGATATTGCGACGGACATGTCGGACATTTTTGACACTTTTTTGGAACCAATGACATTTATTCAGCGATCAGAAATTTAAATGTCCACTGATTACTGTATAAATGTCATTGGCAGTGAAGGGGTTAACCTGGGGGTAGAGCTAGGGGTTAACTGTGTTCCCTGGGAATGTTCTTACTGTTGGGGGGTTGGGCTAACATGGGCATGAGAGATCTAACTGATCTCAGTGACAGGGATCAGTAGATCACTCATACCCCTACTAACAGTGGGGGGAACCGCCGTGTTTACATCTTTCTTTCCCTGTGGTCGCTCATCGCGGCTCGCCGGCGGACATCGGGTCCGCCCGAGCCACGGGCACACTCCTCAGGAGTGAGGTGGGCGCACGCGCGCCCCTTAGTGGCTGTTCGCAGATCGCCGTCTTTTTACGGCGATTCGCGCTCAGCATCCCGACTGCCGCAGTGAAAACACGGCACGCGGTCGGGAAGTGGTTAAATATGAGATCTGGGGTCAAAAAGACTTCACATCTCATATTTACACTTAAATGCAAAAAAACAAAATGACAGTTAGAAAAAAAAGTCCCCTCGCTTCCGCCCTGTAATGCTATGGAGCCAGGTGGGCGGCATCATCCGCTCACTCGGCTCCCAGGCATGGGTGGATGAGGATCCAATCATCTCCGCTGCTACCGGCGGGTCCAGTAAGCGGCGGATATAACAGAAAAGTGGCGGGGGGGGGCACCTCTCCCACCACCGATAAAAGTGATTTCACTGCGAATCCACCGCTGAGACCACTTTTACCTAAAAGAGAATCGCTGGCAGAAAAAAATGATACCGGGATTATGGTAGCTCTTTGCTACCATAACAACGGTTTTCCACTTCAAAAGGCCGCCAACTATAGTCGTAAGGCGGTCCGGAAGTGGGAGTAGAGATTGTCAAGTTTTCTAACAGCATTGCATCCCTTGCTCACATGTGGATACAGACTTATTTCATCATCCTGTCTTTGTAGTTGTAAAATGTAAAAGTCTAAAATAAAGATTACATAAAAAAAATAATAGACAATAAAAGTAAAAATAAGAGAAGCAAAATGAATGAATGTGATGCAACAACCTGTGCCACTTGATAATAATACTGAAAAAAGGCAGTGTTTTTTCTTTTATAAATATTTTTACGTTAAAGATTAGCCACCCGGGTTTAACCTTAGCTCTTTTATATTTGTTGCCCATTGGAATACACTGGGTAATGCCATTATTTAAAATGTTCTTAAAGCACTCTCATTTTTGTGCAAGAACATTAGTGTTCTTGCACTACCCTCATGTCCCTTTTTACTATTAATTATGTTGAATGTAATTACCCTGTGATTGCTGTTTCTTAACTTGTCCCATATTTCCACATTTAAGATCAGATCTGTGTAATTTGTAATGATTAGATCTAGCAATGTATTATTTCTAGTCAGTGAACCCACCAATTGTCCCTTGAAGTTGTCCTGCAAGACCTTTAAGAAGGGGTGAGCTAAAAGTAAAGTAAAGTAAAGTAAATTAAAGTGTATAGGGTGGAAATAGATTGAAACACAGTTTTTTGTTTTGTTGTTTTGCTGTCTTTGCTGTTTGTGCCCCTGTTATGGAGATTCACTCTCTCTATTAGTCCTGTTTACCATTATCATTGAAAGTGAAAGTTAAAGAAAGTCCCAAATTTTGGGTTGTACCCAGATAAGTAATAGAGGGGAAATCTTCCAATGGGGACAAAAAGAAAAAACAATCTGGCAGGAGTTATAACCCTACCTTACTCTACCCAAAATAAAATAAAAAGTTCTGCCTATAGTGCTACTTTAAATGAGTGAGCAGTTCCTTCTGCGCAATCAATATCTGGATAATTGAAATCCCCCATAATGATACCATTGCCCTGTCTGTCTCATAAACAGGACAAATGAAATGTTTTTAAAGATGAAAGTCATCCATCACATGTATTTCTGCATATAGAATAAAGACAAGAGAGTTAAAATTTTGTCTGAGCTAATGTTAAAGCAGAACTCCGGGAAAAAGGGATTTTATTAAAACTTACAGTAAAACCCTTTTCTCACTGACAGACACAGCCCTTTATTGATAAGTGGGGGGTTATATGCACATCCTACCAGGAGTTGACTAGGCAAATAGAAAGAAAGCAAGCTGACCCCTCCCAGGGGGCCGTCCTCTCTCTCCCATATAACCCCCCCTGCTCTGCTTAGCATATCAGTTCGTAACAAGCCGTACAAATGCAACACAGAGGGGTGGGTGCTGCGTCTGTCAGTGAACACAGAGAAAAGGATTTTATGGTAAGTTTTAATAAAATCCCTTTTTCTCCTATGTTCACTGACAGACGCAGCCCTTCATTGACAAGTGGGGATGTCCCAAAGCTGTGTCAGTCAAGAGGGGTGGGTAAACAACAACAACTGTACCCAACAAATTCCTTCCAGGAGGCGCCAGCCGCGTCTACACCGCCGCCTGCAAAACTTTGCGGCCAAAAGCAGCATCCGCGGATGCTGAAATATCCACTTTGTAAAACGTAGTAAACGTGTGCACCGAGGCCCAAGTGGCCGCCTTGCACACCTGTGACACCGAAGCCTGGTGTCTGAAAACCCAGCAAGTGCTAACTGCCCTGGTGGAATAAGCCATGACAGGAAAGGGGGTACCTTGCCCCGAACAGTATACGCATGGGTCACGGCCTGTCTGATCCAACGGGAAATAGTAGCTGACGAGGCCGCCAACCCTTTTCGCGAACCATCCATCAGCACAAACAACGCATCAGACTCCCGCAAAGAAGCTGTAGTCACCAAGCACACCGGCAAAGCCCTTACGACATCCAAGGAATGTAACTCAAATTCCTTGGGATGCGACGGGTGCGGACAGAACGAAGGAAGAACAATATCTTCATTAATGTGGAAAGAAGAGGCCACATTCGGTGGAAACGAAGGAGAAGGACACAAGACCGCCTTGTCCCTATGAAGGACTAGGTAAGGAGACTTGCAGGACAACGCTGCCAACTCAGACACCCACCTAGCGGATGTAATGGCCACCAAGAATGCCACTTTCTGCGACAGCAATTGTAAGGGAATATTCCTGATCTTCTCATATGGCGGTTACTGCAGTACAGAAAGCACCAAATTCAAATCCCACGGCGCCAAAGGCGACCGTACCTGAGGAGCCACATGGCGTACACCCTGTACAAAATAACGAATGTGGCTCCAAAGGGCGTTGAAATAGAATCGCCAAAGCCGAAATCTGACCCTTGAAAGTACTCAATGCCAACTTGTTATCCAGGCCCTGCTGCTAAAAAGCCAGCACCCGGGACACAACGTAAGAGCGAGGGTTCCAACCCCCCGCCTCACACCAGGCAATATAGGCCTTCCAGGTGCGAGGATAAATCTTGCGCAAAGTACACTTGCACGCTTTAAGCATGGTAGGGATCACGGAGTCAGCGACACCCCTATCCCTCAACACCTGGGACTCAATAGCTAAGCCGTCGAAGCCAGCGAGGGTAATGCAGGGTGCAAGATGGGTCCCTGAGACAGCAGATCTTTGCGCAGCAGAGATGCCAGGGAAAATCTGCCACCATTTGCACCACGTCGGCGTACCAAGGGCGCCGAGGCCAATTCGGAGCTATCAGGATTGTCGGAAACCCTTCAACGTCTACCCTGCGCAGTAGCCGCGGTAGAATCGTGATGGGAGGAAAAGCGTACAGGAGCCGACACCGACTCCAAGGCGCTACGAGCGCGTCCGTGGTGGCCGCCAGCGGGTCTCTCGTCCTGCACACAAAAGGTACACACTTTGTGATTGAACCGAGACACCATGAAGCCCACGTCTGGCGTGCCCCCCTTGTGGCAAATCTGGCGGAATACTTCTGGATGTAAGGACCATTCCCCCTGATCCAGAGTCTGGCGACTGAGAAAGTCCGCCTGCCAATTCTCTACGCCCGGGATGTAAATGGCGGAGATTGCTGGCACGTGAAGTTCTGCCCATCGCAGAATGAGAGCCGCTACTGCAGCCGCTCTTGCAGTGTCAGCAACTTGGCCGGAGGCAAGAATACCTTCGCCTGCTCTGTGTCCAGAATCAGACCTAGGAATTCCAGGTGACAGGATGGGGTCAATGTCGACTTCTGCAGATTGATCAGCCAGTCAAAGTCTTTCAATGAGGCCATGGTGATAGCCACATTCTCCCCCAGAGCCAAAGCAGACTCCGCTCTCAGGAGCAGGTCGTCGAGGCATGCTACCACCGTAATGCCTTTCTGCCTCAATAGCGCCATCGCCGGAGCCACCAGTTTGGTGAACACCCAAGGAGCCGAGGCCAGACCTAAAGGAAGTGCCACGAATTGGTAATTCAGATCTCCCACCGCAAAGCGCAGGAAGCACTGGTGCCGGAGACAAATGGGAACATGGGAGGTACGCGTCCCTGATCTCCAGAGTCGCCATGAAGTTCCCTTGTGTAGGGCGGCCACGACCGAGCGGACAGGCTCCATTCTGAACTCTCGCGCCCTCATAAAGCGATTTAGCGCTTTTAGGTCCAGAACCAGCCGGATCCCCCCTTTTTTGGGTACCACAAACAGGTTGGAATAGAAGCCACGGAATCTTTCCAGCGGAGATACCGGCACAGTTACCCCTTGTGCGGAGAGCGCCTGAACAGCCCCTAAGAGAGCCTCTCGACGCCCCTGAGGGAGTCTCAAGTTCGATGGGAAGAACCTGTCTGGGGGTAGAGTGCTGAACTCTATCCAGTACCCGGAGGACACAACTTCCTGCACCCACCGGTCGGAAATGCGGGCAGTCCACCTGTCTGCGAACCCCAGAAGTCGGCCCCCCGCCTGAGAATCGGATGGGGGCAACCCATCATGCGGAGGAGGACTTATCCTCTGCCCTTTCACTCTTGCGTTGTCAGGGTCGTTTACCGGCCCCCGTAGCAGACTTGCCGGGCCTCGACCCTTTGCCCGCTACACCGGGGGCACGAAAAAACCTCTTCTGACCCGAAGAAGTAGGACCCTGCTTGCGGCGGAACTCCCGCCGCCTGGGCTCCGGAAGAAAAATACTCTTCCCTCCAGTAAAATCCTTAATTTCATCCAACTGCGCCCCAAAAAGCCGACCCCCCTGGAAGGGGAGATCCGTAAGGCCCTTCTTAGACGCATGGTCACCCGACCAGGAGCGTAACCAGAGTACCCATCTGAGAATGACTGCGAAAACAGACATTTTATACAACATGGGAAGCAGGACCAGAGCTGTGACACACAGGCACCGAAGACCCTGAAACAAATGGGGTGCTCTCTGCGACGCCTCAAGCGACCTCCCGCAGCCCAAAACATTCTGCAGCTCAAGCGCACACTCAGAAAGAGATTGCCCGCCATGGCTGACGCCAGGGCTGGCCTCATGGCTGACCCTGCTAACCTGCGGGGGATGCCTACTCCTTCACAAAGCTATCCTTAAATGGATAATGTATAGCGAAGCGATTAGGCAGGGCAAAGGAAGTCTGCGGATGCTGTCATTCCTGATAGACCAGATGGCCAAAAAAATTGATCATAAGGATAAGCCTTAGGGGACTGAAAAACCGGGATTGAACGAATCACTGAGTTATAAACCCTTTTTATAATTCTCATGTATTCCCATGTATATGCTACAACTTTATATATTCTATACCTATCATGGTCCCTGCATCACTCCTTCCTCAGTCTGTCGGGTTCATGGCACACTGGTCCAGTAGAAAATACAACTACATATGGTTGTATAGCTGTATGGTACTGGAATGTTTTTTGTTTATTATTTTTTCGTGTTTATTTTTTTTTTTTTTTTTTTTGGGGTTTTGTGTTTGTTTTTGTTTTGGTTTGACTAAATTGATCAAACATATGGTTGTTTCCTTCGAATTCTTTCCCCTATATCTATCATTCATGTCATTCCTTATCCATCTATACCCAATCGGTACACCATATCAACATATTGTTCATTTTCAGTACTGTCATTATACGTTGTGTTTTACAGACTTGCTCATTCTTGGTGGTTACACTTCCATATGGGGCGTGCAGTTCAGGTGGGCAGGCATATGCGCCTCACATGCATCATTATTGTGGCATGTTGCGAATGGGCGTCTGTGGGTGCGCAGGCCGAGCCGGGTGGGTCTTTCCCCCGTTACTCGGCATCTGGGCACTCGCGCCTACGTCCCTTCCATACAGGTGACGCGCTCCTCTGTCTGAGCATGCGCCACCTGTTGAGACGCACGTCACGCCGCGATCTGGCGTCGCCGCCTTGTGACGTCATGCGCCGCCCATCATGGGCGGCGTACACGCGGCGTGGCGGGAGATATAAGGCGGCTCCCTTTCAGCACGGAGGTTAGCAGCTCTCTGGCGGAACCGAATACCTCCTCCACACGGGTTTTTCCAGCTACTACCAGGTACCCCTTATACCATCTCCTCTTTCTCTGCACTTTTCAGCATTCGGATTTCCATGACAGATATTTCTACTGCCAGGTATCCGGTGTGGTGCAAGTCTATCTCTTCACCGTTTGGTACCATCACTTTTGGAATCCAGGAGACGCTGTTCCTTTGGACAAGTTTTTGTCCCTTCAGGATCACGTATCTTGGGCTATTTTTGGTAATTATTAACCATCTACTTATCTTTTCAATGGCGCCCTTAGGAGTAATATATAGTTTTGGTTCTGACAAACTGTCTCTTATATTGTAGAATTATAATAGTTTACCTACAATCTGAACGTCACTGGTCTACAATATATTGGACCAAGAAGCATTTTTTCCCTATCTTACTAACTATAGGTAGGACTTTTAACATTAATTAATACACTCAGTAAGTCCTTTGAAATCATAATGGTTCTAAGTTCATCTATTGTCCACAGAGATACCTCTGCCCTGGATGCGTTGGCCCCTTTACCCAATTAGTTGGGGTCTCCTGTGCCTGCCCCCCTGATGTATAGTCCCTTTCTTGGATTACAGTGAGTCACACATGAGGCAGTCTATGGTGAATATGTTTAACATAATTCTAGTAAATTATACTATATAAAATAACATGTATAAATGTTTAATATTTTATTTATTTTTTGTAATTTTTTCTCTTTTCTTGTTATGTTAATTTAAATGTAATTCTCAGCTTGAAGAATACAACGGTCCAGATGAAGCACTTTTGTGCGAAACGCGTCGACCTCATCCTTCAGGCTTATCTGCCACTTGGGTCGGGTATCTGTATCATCCCTGACTCATGTGCTATATTGTAGTCACACTACTTGTGATATGTAAATTTTGTTGTGTTCTTTGCTTAATTGACACGTGTCATGTGTCTCTTTTTTAACAAAATCTGTCATGTATAATAAATATATATTTTTTTACTATCACTAAAAGCATCAGTTTCATTTATGCCGACAAAGTCCACTATTCTGGTTCTCTCTCTTAGTCCTTGTGGCCTAGAGGTTATACCCAATTCTGTGTTTCTATATAGGACGGTGGCATAAACATTGGCATGATTTCTTCTGCATATATATATATAAATTTAACTAACCTGGCCCAAAATCCACAGTTGTATACAAGCCTTGAATGGATCCACATCTTACATAAGGTAGACCAGAGCCATCTGTTGTAAATAAAATCACTTCATCCCCTAAATGTTGGCGGAACACTTTTGTGAGATGACGAAGATAATCGTAATCACAAGTAAAGTAGCTTCCGTACTCATTTTCAACCTGTTAAATAGCAAATGCATTAAAAGCATTCATAGGCAATCTGTTGATGGATGTTAGATTTAATAACAGCTAAATATAAAAATAATAAAATATGCAAATGACAACGTTTTTTTTTTTTTACCTGAACAGTAATAATTGGACCACCATTTTGATAAAGAAGAGGTTTCATCTTAGGAAGGAATACGCTCATCCAGTTATCCACAGCCTGGAGATAATCTTAAAAAAAATATATCAAAAATATTATTATTTGTTAAACTTGGGGGACTTTTTATAAAACATTTGTTGGACAAATGTAGAAGCATTCATGCAAGTTGAACAAAATGTCCAATGTTTTTCCTAAAATATTAATGCCTGTAT
>BLSH010283458.1:1344497-1358437 GCA_018402905.1 Glandirana rugosa
AATCGCAGATCGCCGCCATTATTAGTAAAAAATAAAAAAAAAATAAAAACCCCAAAAATGAATTCTCATCACCCGTAAACGCGACCACTTTTGCGCAAACCAATCAATAAAGGCCAATTGCGATTTTTTTTATCGCAAATATGAGGAAGAATATAAATCGGCCAAAAACTGTGAAAAAAAATGTTTTTTTATATATTTTTTTTGGATTTGTATTTTAGGAAAAAGTAAGAAATTTGGGTTTTTTTGCAAAATTGTCGCTCTTCTTTTGTTTATAGCGGCGATCAGAAATGACGCAGAGGGGATCAAATACCACCAAAAGAAAGCTCTATTTGTGGGAAAAAAAGGACGCAAATTTCGTTTGGGTACAACGTCGCACGACCGCGCAATTGTCAGTTAAAGCGACACAGCGCCGAATCGCAAAAAGGGCTCCGGTCCTAAAGCTGGAAATCCTTCCGGTCCTTAAGTGGTTAATACATTTTCTCTTCATGTGTTTTTGTATACATGGATTTTATATATTTGTACTGAATAAATTGATCCTAGATGTTTTAATATATATATGTGTTGCTTTGTAATCATTATTGGAATATATGAAGGGCACCTTTAAAGTCCTTGGAACCCTATTTAGAGTTCCCCTTTGACCAAATGTCTTTCTTAAAGGAGAAGTAGATCTTTTCTTTCTTTTCCCCTTCTCTTTTCTACATATTCTCTATACAGGGAGCCTTGAGCCTGCAGCTTACACATACACTTGCAAATGTGTGTAACCAATCCCCTGCCTTTTAAACGCTACTGTTAGACAGGTGAATTAGTTTGGTGACAGACTGGTCAGTAAGTTGAGCTTGGAATTCTGTGTTTTTGTTTGTAGATGCCTCTCCACAGCTCCTTGCTGTAGTGGCCAGTTATAGGTGGTGGACAGTGACGCTGTTTTGTATTGCAACTTTGGGCACACACCAGCACCGCAGCTACCATTGGGCCACGGCTGGGTGTCTGTTCCTGTACCTTTAAGGAGGGTTGGGCTCCTCCAGTCACCTGTCCTCCATCTATCCATTAAATTGTATGTGCTTCCACTGTGAAGCCTCTTATATAGAGTTAGGTCTGCAGTATACATGGAGCCTTGATGAGGCCTGCAGCTTACGCATACACTTGCAAATGTGTGTAACCAATCCCTGCCTTTTAAACGCTACTGTTAGACAGGTGAATTCGTTTGGTGACAGACTGGTCGGTAAGTTGAGCTTGGAATTCTGTGTTTTTTGTTTGTAGATGCCTCTCCATAGCTCCTTGCTGTAGTGGCCAGTTATAGGTGGTGGACAGTGATGCTGTTTCCTATTTAGAGTTCCAATGACCAAATGTCTTTCTTAAATGTTTTCAGTTTGGACGTGGTGCCCATTTAGGCCCCTCCCCTGGTCTAATATCTAAATTACTTCTCCTTTAATGTGCACTGCCAGCTCATCCAAGATGAATGGGCTCATAAATGCATATTAAGCAATGTCATTAAAGAGGCCCTAATACAGTGTAGCCAGGAACCGGCTATTATGACCTGCAATTCGAGACAATATGCAGAGAGCGGTTTTGCCTCTACTGTTAGCCAGGACTCTGTGTTTGTTGTATTCTGGGAGCAGAGCATAGAGCAACGCAAAGGATCATGAGACATGTAGTCCAGAAGGCTGGGGTTTATTTTCTGCAAGTACTGATTAAACTACATTGACCAGCCTGGGGAAAAAAACAGCCTGCTGGGAGGGAGGATAAAAGTGGGCCGACAAAGTCCCACTTTATCTCTCGGGACCCGGGCCAGATCTGTGGTGTGATGCTGTGGCCTAGTCAAGGCCTGTGCATGCAGGGTCGCCCAACGGAGGATCGAAGGGCACCGGTGGATAGCATTGCCTCATCGTTCCGCAGCAGTAAGCAAGCCGTTCCAGCTCACTCTGTATCAACACCGCTTACAAATCTGGGTAGGCCGCAGGCGGCGAAGGTCGGCGCCATCCCCTGAGCCGATTACAAGTTCGATTACAAAAAGTCTTTGAGCGGCTCCATGAAGAAGTGTTGAAGTTGTCTATGGAGAAGTGTCAATTTTACAGAACTTTGGTCACCTACTTGGGTCATGTTGTCTCTGCTGGAGGAGTAGTCACCGACCCAAAGAAATTGGAGGCAGTGGCTACATGGCCTCAACCAAGGACTGTGACAGAGTTGAAATCATTTCTGGGGTTCCGTTCATACTACAGGAGATCTGTGGCGAGCTTTGCAAAGATCGCTCGGCTCCTCAATGAACTGCTCCAGATGGTTACGGGTGAAGGTGAAGAAGAATCTAAGGTAAAAAAGTCTGGAGCTCGCAAGAGGGGTGAATCTGTGCAAGAACAGTGGACCCCCCAGTGTGAGGAGGCTTTTCAGCATCTGAAGAGGAGCCTTACTGAAGTCCGGGTATTGGCTTATGCTGACCCATCTAAGCCATATGAAATTCATAGGGCTTCCTCGATTGTCCAAGCAAGATCTAAGGAAGGATTAGGATCAGGATCCACAGTGCCATTTAGCCATTCAAGCCCTGAATAAGCAGGATCCAAGCCTATTGCTGAAAAGTCTAGTGATTGGGGCAAAGATTCTTCACCGAGAGTGGAATAGATTACAACTTAGAGATGGGGGCTATATAGGCGAAACCCATCTGAGGATATGGAGGAGAAGTGGCAGTTATTACTTCCTGAAAAACACCATGCAACAATTCTAACATCCCTGCATGATAACCATGGACATCTAGGCATAGAGAGAACATTCCGTTTAGTTAGGGACAGGTCCTACTGGCCTAATCTGAGAGCCGAGGTAGAGAGCTACTACCACTTATGTCTATCGTGCATCCAGCACAAGACTTTACCAGTTCATGGGCTGCTCCCATGAGACACTTGAAAAGTCAAGAGCCCTTAGAGTTGGTTTGCATTGACTTCCTGTGTCTTGAACCTGATACAGATGGAAGAAGCAACATCCTGGTGGTGACAGCCATTTCACCCATTATGCGCAGGCGTATCCTACCAAAGATCAGCAGGCATCTACAGTAGCCAAAGTCTTAGTTGAAAAATTCTTTGTGCACTATAGGTTACCAGTTTGAATCTATTTCGACCAAGGGCGGGACTTTGAAAGCTGATTAGTCTGACAGTTGTGCACAATGCTTGGCATAAAGAAATCTCAAACCACCCCTTACCATTAGTAGGGAGATCCACAGCCCGAAAGGTTCAACCGGACTCTTTTAAACATGTTGGGGACTCTACCTGAAGAAAAGAAACAACATTGTGGGAATCACATTGGAGCTATGATGCATGCCTACAACAACACCGTGAGTGATATTATTGGTTACTCCCCATACCGACTCGGAGATGTTCGGGAGAGAAGCTCACCTCCCAGTTGATCTGGCTTTTGGAACATCTGCTGACAACACTTCGTTGACCTCTCATAGAGGATATGTCAAAAGGCTATAAAGAAATCTGAAGCAAGCAAATGAGAAAGCTGGGGAGCATGCCTCTTCCCGAGAGACCAGGAACAAGAAAAACTTTGACATAAAAGTAAGACAAGATTTACAGCCCGCGGATCGGGTGCTACTAAAGAACTTGGGGTGCCTGGGAAACATGTCAAAGGAAAGAAGATGACCGCACTCGTGTTGCAGTGAAAAAATGATAAATAGATGTATTTATTGTGAAAAAACAAACATCTCAAACCCTGAGGGTTATGATTAAGCAGGTTTGTTCCTGTGAAACGCGTTAACATTGCCGTTTTTTGCCCTGCTATTGTCAGCCTTTGAGATGTTTGTTTTTTTCACATTAAAGGCATCTATTTATCATTATTTCACAGCAACACGAGTGCGGTCATCTTCTTTCCTTTGACTGGTTATCTGGATGATGGACTTCAGACCTGCACCGTGAAACAGTGATTATTACCAAGTGCCTACACCTAGAGCTGTTCCGCCTTTCTTTCTTCGTTCAAATGCCTGGGAAACATAAGCTGGTTGACAGATGGAGGTCACAGCCCTATATCATTTGCAAATAGCTTCCTGGGCTACCGGTCTATCAAATCAGGCAGGTAGGAAAACAGGGGCCTTTGAAAATGTGGCATCAAAATCATCTGCTTCCTCTGTCTGAAACTGTCAGAGTGCCTCCCGCACCTTTTTCGCCTCCCCCGAAACAGGGTCCACCCAGGACTCATTAACGCAGGCGGATACCTGCCCCCATTGTAGTGCCAGAAAAAGAGGATGAGGAGATGGTACCTTATTGGTTGTGGACTTCCGACTCCAGAGATTAGTGCTGGGCCCAGTGGAGTGAGTGGAAGGAGGGAAATGCCTGAGGCAGTGAGAAGTTCACCCAGTTCGGATGTGGATGTTGTGCCATCATTTTGGGAGAATGAGCAAATCAAGATCGAGAGCTCTAGTACATTCCCAGAGGAGGAAGGGCATGGAGGAGAGCTGATTAGCCTGATTGAGGAAGGCTTGAGATTACCTGAACCTGACTGTCTGTCAGAGATTGAGCCCTCTCCTGTGGACAGAATCAATAGAGAGCCTCTAGTGTTAGCTTCTGAGTCACTGAAGGAAAATGATCCCCATCCTACACAGCTTGGCCTTCAGCCCACAGTTGCTGATCTTTCCTTGGAGACTCATAGCCCTGTAGGCGACAGAAGCCCTGCAGGGGAATCTACTCGGGTACCTGAAGAACACTTTCCTATCAAGTTAAGAAGGAACATTCATCCTCCAAAGAGACTTACCTATGACACGTTAGGAGAAAACTCTGATGAGTTAATCCCTACTATTCTAAGACAAATTCCTATGCCTAATCTCCCTACTGTCAATTAGGTAGGGGGCAACTCTACTCCAACCTCTGACACCGATGGGTGGGCTAAAGCAATTGCCCTGGTCCGTCAGAAAACTGACTCTGAATTAAAAGATAATATGTATAAATGATTCCAACAAAATCCAGAGGTGTATCAATATTTTTTGAGTTTAAATTGTGATTAGAGTTATTGTATGTTGTTAATAATTTCCCTTCTCCCTCTCACCTTTGTGTGAGTTTATCTCATACCTCCACCTCTTTGGGGACCAAAGTGGGGGGAGAATGTAGCCATGAGCCGGCTATTATGACCTGCAATTCAGAGACAATATGCAGAGAGTAGTTTTCCTTCTAGTGTTAGCCAGGACTCCGTGTTTGTTGTATTCTGGGAGCAGAGCATAGAGCAACGCAAAAGATCATGGGACGTGTAGTCCAGAAGGTTGGGGTTAATTTTCTGCAAGGACTGATTTAAACTACATTGACCAGCTTGCAGGGGGAAGCAAACAGCCTGCTGGGAGGGAGGACAAAAGCGGCCCGACGAAGGTCCATCGGTCAGTCGGGACCTGGCCAGATCTGTGAGGGAGGACTCCGCGGTAATGTGTTGCCTAGTCGAGGCCTGTGCATGTGAGGTCACCCAGTGGAGGATTGAAAAGCACCGGTGGACAGCATTGTCTCATCGCTCCGTGGCAGTAAGCAAGCCATTCCAGCTCACTCTGTATCAACACTGCTTACAGATCCGGGTAAGCCGTGGTGGCAGAGGTCAGTGCCACCCCCTGAGCCGGGACCACATGGAGGGATTCCAAAGGAGCCCCTTCTCATCAGAAGCCTAGTTAGCAGGGCAGTCCCAGGATTGGTGAGCGGGCGATTCGTCCATTAATCATTTGAAAGACACTGTATACTGACATCACTGTTCTTGTATTGCCTTGCTGATACTACTAGCACTACCGGATACAGACACCTTTAATTTCAAGGATGTGGTATACAGATATCTGTAACTCCTGCCCATACTGCAAATATTCATAGTCCGTTCCTTGGATATAATACATCTACTGCAAACAGCCACAGTAATACTTAGTGCTGAAGCAACCTTAAAGAATCCATCCCTTTTTGGCCAAGTTCTATATTAGTTGCTCTGCTCTGCTTGGTTTGTTCTGTTCTGTGTTATCAAATAAGGATTACAATCATTCCAAAGGGCTAGCTGAAGACTGGAAAGACTCATCTTCACTACAGAACTGCAGTTATTTCACTTGTGTTCCTAATAACCCATTTCCTCAACAGACTGCCACTAGATTGACCCAATTCAAGGGAGCTTCTCAGGTAGCTGGACTCTGTGAATAAAAGAGCCAGTAAAGCACCTTTATAAGTATTTCAATTGAACGCTTCCTACTTGCCTGTTGTTACGCCTGTGGGTTGAGGTACAGGGAGGAGGGGCTTGACATAGTACAAAAGGTCAGTCCCCTTCCTCTCTAATACCTGTTCACATAGGTATTGATGGTGTGAATTTTAATTACTTTGTTCTCTGTATGTTACCGTTTCTGAAGTTGCTATACTCAATTAAAATGGTTGTCAACCCTTGACAACCACTTTAACCTACAGGTAAGCCTCTAATAAGGCTTACCTGTAGGTTCCCTGCATATCGCCTAAACCTGCACGGTTTAGGAGATATACAGTGTACTCGCCTGTGCCCACGTCATCGGGCACATGCACAGTTAAGAAACGGCCTCCGTGCTGTTTCTTCACTGAGATTGTGCCGCAAGTGGTGGCTGCCGCGCACATGCGCGGGAGTGACGTCAGGCGACTCAGGCCAGTCACAGAGCCGGAGTCCACGGCCTCGGAAGGAAGAGGGGCAGATAATGTACGCGGCCTGGAGCGGGGACATCGCGGGCTTCCAATGCAAGTAGGTGTCACATAATGGCCTAATATGCAATGCATACTAGTCCACCATGATTTTACATTGCAGGGTAATATTCTACTTTGCATGTTGATATGCTGAATCTATCTAGTAAAGTACCAAGCTGTCTCATTTGAACTGTGTGTTTCTATTACTGGTATATTTAAGAGATTATGACTGAGCAAGGGAGAACTTGCAGAGTCAAGGTGACCAGTGGGGTACAGAATCTAAAAGTGGCCCTCATGGGGTAGCACTACAACAGAGTGTATACAGGTTTGTAAAGCATGCTGAACTATCTAATAAGAAATCTCAGCATAGCCTGGTAGCTTTCTTCAGACTGTGTTAACCCTTTGAATTTTAATGGCCAGGGATTGAAAATAGCTTTGAGCCACATATATTGAGTCCAGAGGACTTTTCCCTGAAATCAGAAATGGATGTTTCAATGAGTCTCTCAGTTACTGGCGTCACTCTGGAGTCAGAGCCATGAATTATGGAGAACTCTAAGCTCATGCACACTGCAGCTCAAAGAAGCTCAAAGAAGCTCAAAGAAGCGGCTCCTACAAGCTTTTGAGCTTTTTTTGAGGTCTCATTTTTTTCTGCCTAGAAACTCCCCTCCATGTTAGCCCATGTGTCCATGCACACCTTGGCTTTTTCAGGTGTTTTCAGGCATATGCTCCTACAGGCAGAGAAAAAAACATCAAACTTGCATTTTTTGAGAGGAGCTAGTGCCCGAAAGAGCACAAAAGGGCTCAAAGAAGCTTGAAAGCGTGCAAAAACATTGGTTTCAGATTTGTGTTTTGTTTATACAGTGGTTAAAAAGACAACAAGAGCACAAAAAAGCACCCGTTTCTTCAAGCTGAAATAAAAGCTCAAAGCAGCTTTTTTTTTTTTGAGCTGCAGTGTGCATGAACCCTAACAGTCATGCACCTTCATATTACCTGGAAATGCATATGTATATGATAAATAGAAGTAATTGTCCACTGACAGGGGATTATCTTCTCTGAATCAAAGATAGCCATAATCATAAAAATTAGCAGCCAACATTGTCAGGATTGAGGACAACCGAATGTAACGTCTCCAGATACCTTGAAAAGAATATTTTAATTTAGAGAAAATAATTGCAAAGGAAGCAATTAGAAAAGACAAGCAGAGTCCATTGGTTTTAAGTTATGAATGGTCTAGTGTATTTTGGAAAGGGAGGGAAAGCCCTGCCTCCTGAACATCCTACCATTAAAGGCTAAGTTCATCTCTTTTTTTTCTAAATTCCAGCTCTCCTATGTACCAATATACCATTAATGTACCTCAGTTGCAGAAAAATAAAAACTTTGATTTTAAGAATAAGGCCTTACTTTAGCTCTTGCTGTATTCCTTAGAAAGCTTCAGAGATTCCCTGGTATACAGACAGAGAAGCCAGTAAGACACAGGAAGGAGTTTACCAGCTGACCTCATTAGCACACACCCTTTACCTATCGAGTTGGGCTCATTTCACACCTATGTAGTTTGCTTTTAGGCTGAGTTCACACCTATGTGTATTGGATGTGGGTTTCTCCACATCCAATTCGCATAGCAGGAGATTGTGACCGGATCTCTATGGAGCCGGTTCCCACATCTCTGCAGCGGCTCCAGTGCTAATTGCACAGGAGCCCAGTGTATCTTTTGGTCTGTTTCAGGTCCGAATTCAGCCCAAAATTTGGTCTGAAATCGGACCTGAAATGGTGAATAGAAATGCACCAGACTCCTGCTGTGAGCCGCTGCGATCTCCAGTGTGAACCCAGCCTTAATCATTTCTGCACTGCATTTTGCACAAACAATTTTACCCTAATTTGCTTTTTGCTTTTTTATGGGTTCTTGTTTTGGCTTAAGGGCTGCCGTGCTGCTGGAGCCAGAGTGGAACATAAGGACCTGGATGTGACGTTGGGGGGGTTGGAGGTGGTGACACGTCTCAAAGCATGCGCATCAGATATTTTTTTTTATAACCAGCATGGACATGAAACAAGAACTGGTGTGAATGATATGAAACACATTCCATGCTGGCTACGGCAGCGTGGTGGCCCTTCCAACATTCCTGACATGCCGTTCTACACCACTGGTCAGTAACGAGACCCCGCCGCCAGGCTTGGTAATGGAAATCCCCCTGCAGGACATACCTTTATTATTGATGAGCTTGTTTAGCTTAGCATTTCTGTAAGTGCTTTTAACCGTTTTTGCCACATTAAAGTCTTATATTACTGCACTTAGAAGCACCTTCTTTTTTATGTCTATCCTGTGTTAAAATATGCTTGGGCTTATACAGGAATTAAAAATCCACTCTTATGTGTTATAATTTTAAAGGCTCACTTATAAAAAACTATTTTCACTTAATTTAGCTGTAATTACTTTTCCTGAGGCTGACATTTCAATTTCAGTACTGGGGTCAAAGATTACCTGATGTGGGACATTTGCTGTCCTAACCCTAGTCTCCAATCTCCTGTAAGGAGGAATACTAAAGTACTGTAAAGTCAACTGACAGAAGGAAACCCAAGTACCTACATGTAGAAGGACAAGCTCTGTCCAAGCAGTAGCCTGGAAAGCCTGAAAAAAAGACTCCTTTACTATGACCATAAACCTCTAGATCTTTGGTCACCGCTCCAAGCAAAGATCCTATAATGCTCCATTGACTCCCATTGAATGTAGGTGCTGGTATTGAGAGAACACATGGCTCTATGTACACACAAGGGAAGGAAGAAGATAAAACACTGTACTCCAGGAAAAACAGCCAAATGAAAAGGAAAGCGGCTTCAGCTCGACTAATCCCAGGCCACATCCGATGTGTTTCACCCAGCCCACAGGACGTATTCATAGAGGTAAACCCTGTGGGCAGGACAAAATGCATCGGATGTGGCCTGGGAGGAGTTGGGCTGAAGCCACTTTCACTTTCCTTTCCACCTGGACTGCTTTTCCTGGAGACTCCTTTACTGGTTCACTTCATGTGAAAGGAAAAGCATATAGGTTCATTCCGTGGATCAGGTAAATATGGTTAATATCTGGGTACCTCAAAATCTTCTTGATCCAGGTCGAAATTAATGGGAGGCAACTTGGTCATGTCTACATTGCTCAGTTTACACCAAAAACTGAACAATAAGAAAATATGCCAGAGAATTCATTACAAAAGTGAATGCCCATGCACAGAGATGCCTACAGGTCTGAAAACCACGATCAGCTAGCTTCACTCTCTTTAGTAAATCGCCCTCATGGTGTCATTAACTCCGTAATAACCGTATGTAGCACGCAACAGCAGCTACTTTTTAACTTAAATTCAGGTATTGTTGGAGAAATTTGCAGCCGCCTCCTGTTTGTCTTGTAATTTTTATAAACCCCTCAATTAACATGTCAAGGAAACAACTGCACTGGGTATTGTATTCCTTACCGATCACTTTAAGTGCTGTCATGTCCACGGTGATTGCACACTGATGTGTGTATTTCGAAATATGCCAATCTCAGACATTTCTGCGTAAAAGTTATGGGAGAATAAGGTGCTTATTACTGATCTTGCCTTTATAATTTACTGAAATAAACAGGTTGTCTCTAAATGGACAGACATTATCCTGTCAAGTTTCCAAGGTTATATAACCTATACACCAATCTCACATGACATTTCAGCAGAGGCTCGACGTACATGTCATATCCAAGAGTTCTGTTAAAAGTCCTGTCAATCTGTAATGGCTGCACTTTCTTGCTGTTATCATGGTTAGAGCTTTCACATTCCTTGCTGCTAGTTTACTTTTTGCGTTTACAAAAGTAGCAGATGCTTCATTCCTGTTACAGGCTGGCAATAAATGGATGTACTTGTAATTAAATGCTTAGGCGTCCTGGGAAGGCCTCAATCCAAAAATGAGCTCCTGTGGGTGAGCCTTTCAATCACTTAGGCTTGGTGACCTTGTTGGAACATTTGTGATGATTATGTCATTAAGGTAAGTGATAGTCTATATCAGAGGTGTCAAACTCAATTTCATTGCGGGTCGCATTAGCATTATAGTTGCCCTCAAAGGGACAGTTGTATCTGTAAGACTAGATGTCCAGAGGACCTCACCCCTCTTTACATCAGATGTCAAGAGCCCCCCACCATCAGAAGTCAAGAGTCCCCCACCCTCCCTTACATCACAGTGCACCCCCCTTACCTGTTGCTGACAGGAAGAGGCTGGGGACGTGGCTGGGAAGTAGAAAATGCAGGGTCTGGAGAAGGACAAGAGGAGGGCTGGAATCAGCTACCAGAGTCTGCTGAATGCTGAGACCAGGGTAGGCAGAGATGAGGGGGTGCTGCGGCTGCACAGGATCTGTAGGATGAGTTCTGTCCTCCTTTCTGCTGCTGACTGCTGAGACACGGTGGGGGCGGAGATGAGTGGGATGCCGTAGCTGTAGAAGTGTGAGGGCCACATGAAATGGCCTAGTGGGCCTAATTCAGCCCACAGGCCTTGTGCTTGACACGTGCTCTATATGGACAAGAGCATGTGGACACCCCTCCAAATTATTGAGGGGCACTGTTAATGCTCAGCTAAGCAGGCACAGCATGTGGATAGCAGACACGACCTGACAATACATATAGGCGTAGAGTTTCACATGGGACTTACAGATTATTGATAAACTTTCACCATTTACCCACAGGATTACTAGTGCCTGGTTTTATTCATCATATCCAGGCCTGGGCTCAAAAGCATTCACTTTCTATACAGCTCTTGTACAGCGGGGCATCTATGGAGGAGAGGACTTGGGAGGGATACAGGGGACAGGTTTTGCTTCGGGATGCTGGAGTGGGGGGTGAGCTTTAGTGGTGGTGGGGTGATTGGGTGAGGTGGCGGTTTACTGGTGGGAGGATTGGCAGGATTCAGGGGACCCCCCTTAGGGGATAAGCAGACACACATTGGAAATTATTACATTTTTATGTCCAAAATAAGTTCAATAAGTAGCCTTTGAGGTGCTTTATCCTTTTGGTGTAGGGTTGGCCCTGCAATTTTTTGGATGCACTTCCCGAACATTTGGGTTTGGCACCATTTGCCTACATTTGGGGTAGGCCCATTTCTGTTCCAGCATGACACTGATCCTGTACACAAAGCCAGCTCTTCGAAGGCATGGTTTAATAAGACTGGTGTGGAGGAGCTCAAGTGGCCTAGACAGAGCCCTGACCTCAACCCAACTGAACACCTTTGGGATGAAATAGAACCCTGAATTCAAACCAGATTTTCTTGTCCAACATCAGTACCTTGCTTCATAAATGCTCTTTTTGTTAAATGGTCACAAATTCCCAGAAACACTCCAAAATCTTGCGGAAAGCCTAGCCCAGAGTGGAGCCTAATATTACCACAACGGAAGGTCAATTGCATGTCCATGGTTTTGAAATAGGGTGTCCAGCAAGCTCCTAGAAGTGTGATAGTCTGGTGTCCACAAACTTTGGGCCATATAATGTATTACTCAATACTTATCCTCCTGAAATGTGCAAAGGCTCTAAACAGAATTTGGCAAATCCTGCAGAAGGATTACACTACAATCACCAACATTTCTATGCAATATTCCACTTTATCCAAAAAAAAAAAAAAAAAATTGGCTGGAGTTGGACTTTACATGTTTCCTATGTGTTGTGTGCCAAGACCTCTGCACTGAGCTCCCAATTATACACATTTGTTGTAATGCTGTTGCCATTACAATGGGGTTATACTCTGTCAGACTGTAATTAATCTTCTAATATTTAGAATGCAACAGTAGTAGTGAAAGGCCTGACAGTGACCGTAAGATGGAACACCCGAAACCCTGAAGTGGGTGGACAACCAAACTAGGATCTGTGTCAGGAACACTGCAGGAACTGAAATTCTCAAGGGGACTAACAAGAAAGTCAATGACTCAGGCACCAGTGCCAGCAGCTGTAAAATCATTTATTTGAAAAATAATTATGATACTAATAACATTTGTAATCTGTATAATGAAAAGATCATGTTTTCCACTACATTTCTGTTAGATTAGTGTCATAATATAAAACATACTCTTGGTACAGCTCTTGTGAATTGAAGTTGCATGCAAAGCAGGCATATGCGTATATGAATCCTGAATGAAATAATTTGCAGTGGTCAGATACAGGGCAGTGTCCACAGATACTGACTCCATACAATACCTTCTTCAATAAGGATTTAAATACAAAGCAGTGTAGATATCTCAGTGATGATTGATAAGCTTGGATTTAAAGAGTAAAATTGATTTTTGCCTGTATGTGGTTTAACTTCATAGGTGAGATATTAAACTTGCTTTATCTTCCAAGGCTGGACATATCCTAGTTGCCAAGTCACCAAGATGAATGGAAAAATTCCCCTTGCAACGGGGATCCCCTGCCCATAAGCTTTCCCATCTCTGACAGCCAACCTGCATATCAGTTACTCCATTTGACAATCGGGTCTTAGTAGTTGTACTTTATGATTAAGGATTTCCACTATGCTGGCAGATGAAATGCATAGCAGTAATCTTTAAAGCATCAGGGGGAATAAACAATGGCTCAGGCTTGGTGGTCAAGCCTGTGATCAGTAGGGGAAGGAATAGTGCCCCATCATTGTTTTCAGTGGCAGGATTTATGCCCCACAGTTGGTGTCAGTGGGAGGAATAGTGCCCAAAGGGCAAGATAAAGGCTAGCAAAGGGCCACATCCAGCTCATGGGTTGCAGTTTGGAGACCACTGGTATAAACTGAATATGTGGCTGAGGGGGCAGGGGGCTGTATATGTTGCTGCTATAGAGAAGGGGCGGTGTGACAACAAGTTCTGACGAATGTCAAACTATGTGGAGAGAATGGGGGAGTCATACTTAACACAGCATTTTTTCCCCAAATTGTGCTAGTCGGTCCAAAAATGTTAATCTCATGTCTGTGGTGGGCAGCAGAGAAGGTGATACAATAAGACATAGACCAGCTTGAAGCACCTTTGATAGAACAGCCAGCTATGAAGGACATCAGTGGGATCATAAACAGTACTTAGACCAAGTTCTGCAAAAGCCTCCTAATGACCCAGGGGGTCAGATTGGAGGTTGTGGCCCATACTGACATACAGATGAACTGCACATAGTTACATTTTATATAATCCCCATAATTCCTACTGTGATGAAGTTACTTTCATGAATAGTGGACACCAAACAAGCCTTTAACCCCTTCAGCCCCAGAAGGATTTCCAGTTTAGGACCAGAGTACTTTTTTGCGATTCGGCAGTGCGTTGTTTAACTTACAGTTGCGCGGTCGTGCAACGTTGTACCC
>BLSH010283458.1:1384863-1398104 GCA_018402905.1 Glandirana rugosa
GAATTGGTGAACGGCTGGCACATAGCATCTATGTGCAGCCTGCCCACAGCACCGCTGCATCTCCTCTCTCCCCCCTCTCCCCCCTCCCCTGTCACACTGCACTGATCGGTGCGGAGAGGGGGGAGACAAGCCGGCACTTCCGCCGGCTTGTATACATGTGATGCTCCGTCATTTGACGGAGCGATCACATGGTAAACGGCCGCTCCAAGCGGCCATTTACCGTGATCCGTGATGCGCCGGGTCTCACAGACCCGGCGGTCACGGATGCTCCCAGGTGCGCGCTCCAGGGGGCGCGCGGGAGCGCGATTGTGGGAGGACGTTATATAACGTCCTCCCACAACAATGAGTGCCACTTGCCGACGTGTATCTACGATACACGGTCGGCAAGTGGTTAAGAACTGGGGTATGCATACTTTTGCTCAGGGTAATTTGGGTAGTTTCGGTTGTCATTATAATTTAAAAAGAGTAAACACAGTTGATAATAAATGGCTTTAGCCAAACATTAACCATGAAAGAAAAGTTTTTGTGTTATCATTCATATTCTCTGAAAAATGGCCAAGAAATCATAAATTCTGTCAGGGTATGTAAACTTATGAGCACAACTGCAAATACTCCCAAACATCCCTCCTAGCACAAATTCCCTCCCCCTCTACCATATCACCATATTTTCCCCCATGCAACTAAGGGCTCATTCACAAGTGCAGCAGGCAATGCTGCTCCCCTGAAAAGTGATACAAGTGTGTTTAACAGGTGGTGAGGAGGCAATATGTCGCCTCCTCACCACCTGATTTAAACACATGATTGCCGTACAATGCACGCAATTGCGAAGCGGTAGCACGGCAATTAGACTTTTAAATCAGGTGTGAGGAGGTGACGCTGTGCCTGGTGATCTTTGAATTCTCCCATGTGGTGCAGGTAGATCTCCACCTCTTTAAGGTTGCCTACCCCTGATATAGTGTATGCTAAAAAAAAAAAAGTGTTTGGGTTTGGCTTGAAGAAAAAGTGGCAACCCTATCTCTTGGGTCTATAATTTGAGTCACAGGCCAGTAAAAAATAGGTTGATAATGACTTCTGAGGTTACTCTGCCTTCGTGATCCACATATTTGGCTCATGATCATGGTCAGTAACAGTAGCCCCATATTTCTCTTATAAAAAGTTTAATATTTTTACACCCTCATAAAGTTATGGAAATCGAGTAAGTAAGAACGTAAAAGTCTCCCTAAAAAAAAAAAATGAAAAAAAAAAAAACATTTTAAAGTTGTGTAGATAAAAAATGTGCAGTGTAGACAGACTGTAGTCTTTCCCTTTAAGTTGGGGGCAGGGGATGATGAGTTTATTTGTGCCGATGCCTACACAGCCTGGGTGTAATTATATCTATGAAGGGGACCTTTCATCCTGGTCTGTTAAAAGTTATTTCAGAGCATGAGAGGCTCGTCCTGACCACTCAGACTGCAGCCATTAGGAGCTGTGTACATTACAGACTGTGATGTTACTGGTGGCTGCTAACACTTGGCTCTCATGTTCTGCCGCTTCACGACAAATCAAGCAATCAGGGCCTAATGGGACTGATGAATCCCAGCTGATGTGTCTGTAATTTAAAAGAGCTGCTGGCGACACAACAAAAAAATCCTCTTCTGTGCAGGTGTAGGACTATGTGCCTATGGCCATTTCTTCATATAGGGACAGTACACTACCATGCTTGACTTAAAGTTGAACTATGGGCCAAATTAAAAAATGACATGATGTTTTTCTGGGGCTTGGTTCACATATATGAAAATTGGATCTGCTTGTAACCGCACCCAGTTTGTGTAACATGTGAATCGGCCCGGCTTTCAATGGAGCCGGTTCACACATGTATGGGGCAGTCGCGTGCGATTTTAAAAAAGGGTCCTGTGCAATTTTGGGTCCGGTTCAGGTGCGATTTCAGGTAAAAATCTGCACCTGAACCATTGAACAGAACCGCACCGGATGGCCGCACTTAAACCGTGGCCACATATGCATGGGCGTCCGCAGAAATTTTTTCAGGGGGGGGGGTATCATTTTAAGGTCACTCATGCTATGCCGCTTTTTGACATGATCACGGTCAGAGACTGCAGACATAGTACAGGAGATGGTCAGAGACTGCAGACATAGTACAGGAGATGGTCAGAGACTGCAGACATAGTACAGGAGACGGTCAGACACTGCGGACATAGTACAAGAGACAGTCAGAGACTGCGGACATAGAACAGGAGATGATCAGACACTGCAGACATACTACAGGAGACCATCAGAGACTGCAGACATACTACAGGAGATGGTCAGAGACTGCAGACATAGTACAAGAGACAGTCAGACACTGCAGACATACTACAGGAGATCATCAGAGACTGCAGACATAGTACAAGAGACAGTCAGACACTGCAGACATAGTACAGGAGATGGTCAGAGACTGCAGACATACTACAGGAGATGGTCAGAGACTGCAGACATAGTACAGTCCTCCTGACCAGGCCATTTTTGCTTTTTGGCACTGCCTTATTTTAACGGACATAGACAGCTTTCTTTTTAGTGGTACTTGATCACCACTGGGTTTTTTTATTTTTTGCACTGTGGACAAAAAAAGAAAAAAAGACAAACAATTTTGAAAAAAAAACAATATTTTTTACTTTCTGCTATAAAACATATCCATTTTTTTTTAAATCTAATTTCTTCATAAATTTAGGCCAATACATATCCTGCTACATATCTTTGGTAGAAAAAAAATCCCAATAAGTGTATATTAATTGGTTTGCGCAAAAGTTAGTGTCTACAAACTATTTTATATACACTGGAATTGTTATTTATTTATTTGTTCATATTAGTAATAGTGGCAATCAGGGAGCAGTGCAATAATATGCAAAAGAGATAGTAACTGGGAAATGTAACAAGGCACTCTTCCACCCTCTTTTTTTCTACGCTGATATACAGCAGAACACCCACAAGGAGCTTGAATGGATAAAAATGAAGGAGGGAGGGATAAAGGGGAAGGGGAAGGGAGTATGATGTGGGAATGTAAGGGAAGAATTATGGAGGAAGTTGTGAGCATCTTCCCCTACATATCACAAATAGGTTTTTTTTGGTATGATTCATGAATGTTTTGTTTTTTGATTTTGTCACAAACACATGTAGTAATGGGTGGTCGGGAGTGATGTAGGGAGAGAGTAAAGCAGGTGGGGTAATGAAGAGGATGCAAGAGGCAAGATTTGGTAGAGAGGCTGGGTAACCCTTAGACCAGCCTTTCTCAACCTTTTCAACACAGAGGAACCCTTGAAATAACTTTCTGGCTTTAGGGAACCCCTGCTAAACATGACTATATCTACAATTCATGATACATTATTGTGTTGGTCAGTGAGAAGAATGCTCCTTACACTTGTGGTCGTTGGGAAGAGTTACCCCCTTACAGATAGCAAAAAAGATCATCATTGATCATTGGTGTCAGTGGGGACTTTCGGAGTATACGAAATTGCTCATTGCTCAAGGAACCCCTAGCAATCTTTGGAGGAACCCTAAGGTTCAATAGAACCCTCGTTGAGAAACCCTGCCTTAGACCTATCTGGAAGAAAGATCAACCAGATCATTAGTATTTTGATTTGGGGAACCTCCACCTCTCAGGATGTCTCTTTCCTCCTCTTTAAGGAGTAAATATGATATATATGGAAAGGTCATAGGATATACAGTACACATTTTTTTTATACGTTTGTAATAGTTTGTATGCAATGTTGTGTATGAGATTTAAATGTTTTTCTACTTTTGCTTGCTTATTTTATTGTAATGTGTTGTTTTTGTACTTTTTTTCTAAAATGAATAAAAAGAATTTAAATACAAAGCACCCTCTTCTGCATTATACTGCTTGTCTCAATACCTAGAACTACCAGATTTGCTGGGCAGTTTGGTCTGCATGTAGATGTTGAGAAAAATATAAATAAAGAAGTGTGGAATAAAAGTCATTTGTAAACTGAGTGCTATCAGTTTTGGTAATTCGTTTTCTTTTCAGTTTAGTTTAGATTAGTTTATTTCGAAGATGTAAAAAAACAAAACAAAAAAAAAAAACATAAAAAAAATAAAAGAAGTAATCATTCAGTAGTAGACAATCATAAAACAAATAAAAAAAAACTATAAAAAATAATTTAGTTTACTTATCCGAAAAAGTGGGAAGTACAAACTTATTTAGTCCCACCCCTTCTTCTAATAACAAAGAAATCAGAGTCCCATTGCTATAAAGTTATACAAAAAAATATTAATTCAAATATAAAATACTAATTACCAATAATCTAACTACACAATCATACACATATATGCATACATACATGCACATACACACCCAGACCAAACTAAAGGTACTACAAAAAATTAAATCAATCACAATATTAATAAACAAACAATAATAGTTCAAACACCTACCTTGTAAAAAAGACATACCGCACACAATTACCAGAGTACAATATTTTTTACCATAGCTGTCTTTTAATCTGAATCAGTGATAAAACTGCTAATCCAGACAGTGCAGCAAAACGTACTGGCATGTTGGGCCCATTTTCCAATGAAGCACCTGGGTGACCAGAATCCTGGGGTGTTATGATATGTACTGTACATGTCAATTCAACTTCCTGGGATGAAAGCCTAGCCCCACTCTTGGCCCCCCACTTTTCTCTTACAGTGATGGTAATAGTCTGACTATAATGGCTTTATGTTTTCATCATTTAGGAATCAAATCATGCTTAGCAAAGTTATTCTTTAATAGCAGACTAAATGCACAGTAGGCCACCTGTTATAAGGCCTTTAAAGTTTCTAAGCCCCAAAGATGTCTGTTCTAACTCTTGCCATCTGACACTGAGGCTGACACTTTAGCATGGCTTCAAGTAGAATTACTCCAAATCATTTAATCTTTATAATTCCTTGATCTGTCTTAGTGTCTTCAGCTGTATCCTTACGGTATCAGTCTGACTTTGAAATATTGATCTTGGTGTTTAAGAGATCCTAAACCTTCGGCGCTGTGTTTTATGTCACTTGCCTTTTATCACCAGAAGGAAATCTCTCCTTTTCTTTATTTTCATCTGTTCCTTCATATTTCTTGTTTTGGTTTATCACCTGTTCACTATTCCAATGTTAAAAGGGTAATGAGCTGAGTGGAGAGTGAAAGGTTTCTACCAACATCCCAAACTGGAACCATATTATCAAAAGTATTGGGACGCCTGCCTTTACACACACACATGAACTATAATGGCACCCCAGGCTTAGTCCGTAGGGTTCAATATGGAGTTGGCCCACCCTTTGCAGCTATAAAAGCTTCAACTCTTCTGGGAAGGCTGTCCACAAGGTTTAGGAGTGTCTATGGGAATGTTTGACCATTCTTCCAGAAGAGCATTTGTGAGGTCAGGCACTGATGTTGGACGAGAAGGCCTGGCTCACAGTCTCCGCTCTAATTCATCACAAAGGTGTTCTATTGGGTTGAGGTCAGGACTCTGTGCAGGCCATTCAAGTTTCTCCACCCCAAACTCGCTCATCCATGTCTTTATGGACCTTGCTTTGTGCACTGGTCCAAATCATTTGGTGGAGGGGGGATTATGGTGTAGGGTTGTTTTTCAGGGGTTGGGCTTGGCCCCTTAGTTCCAGTGTAAAGTAATTAAGAAGACTGCGCTAACCCTATTGCATCATATGTCCCCGTGTACACAGCTGCAGCAATAAGGTGTGATCCCTACACCTAAAATACAAAATATAACCTAATAAAGCTGCGCTTGTGAAAGGGTATGAACCACAGTGATGAATATAAATGTAGAAGGTATCCGTAGATTATAAAGATATAAAGTGAAATAAATACACTCTTAAATTATATGTGCGTTTAAATTCCAGTGGCAATGATCGAACAGCCAATCTCAACAAAGTCCTTAATCAAATCCTCCAAAAGAGTGAATCCGCATGCATCACGCTCTCACCATCACCGCTGTTTGTTTTTATGCTGTTATATATCCGGATACATGTGAGTGTAATATTTACTTTTTATTAAATTGTTTTTATCAACGATATTATAATAAGAGGTCCAAGCGATCTGGTAAGGGCACAATTATTCGTGGTGGAGGTCTCGTTCACTGTGGGACTTGTGTGATGCATGCGGATTCACTCTTTTGGAGGATTTGATTAAGGACTTTGTTGAGATTGGCTGTTCGATCATTGCCACTGGAATTTAAACGCACATATAATTTAAGAGTGTATTTATTTCACTTTATATCTTTATAATCTACGGATACCTTCTACATTTATTTTCATCACTGTGGTTCATACCCTTTCACAAGCGCAGCTTTATTAGGTTATACCCTTAGTTCCAGTGAAGGGAACACTTCGGCTGGGTTCACACCATCGCCCCATGCGCCTCCCAGCAAGGGTCCAGTGCTTCCTGGTTCACCTTTTCAGGTCCAATTTAAGTCCGAATTTTTTGCTGAATTCGGACCTGAAACTGACCAAAAGACGCACAGGGCTCCTGTGCAAATTTGAACAGGAGCCGCAGTGGAGATATGTGGACCGGCTCCATAGAGAGCCAGTCAAAACCTCCTGCTATTGTCAATTGGATGCGGGGAATCTGCATCCAATTCGCAATGGTGTGAACCCAGCCTTAAGATGTCAGCATACCAAGACATTTTGGACAATGTTATGATCCCAACTTTGTTTAGGGATGGCCCCTTCCTGTTTCAACATGACTAAGCACCAGTGCACAAATCAAGGTCCATAAAGACATAGATGAGCAAGTTTGGGGTGGAGGAACTTGACACAGTGGAGGGGGGGAGGGTGCAAACAAGTGGAGCTTCCCCTTTGGGTGAAGCTCCACTTTAAATAGTGTTTATCAATGTATTCTCTGCAACAGCAGTCGGGTTGCGGCACTTTAATCACTTAAGGACCAGAAGGATTTCCCACCTTAGGACCAGAGCACTTTTTGCAATTCGGCAAGCATTGCTTTAACTGACAATTAGCGTGCACCGCCGGCTGCACATGCTCGACCCCTAGCCGTCGTTAGCGGGACTGAGCCACGCTGTCGTCGCTTATAGTCATTACACGGTCGGCAAGCGGTTAAAAAGATTCTACTGTTGTAGCTAGCTAAACAAATAGATAAATACATAATTTTACTAATGAACAATATCTTTGCAGTGTTTATGCCCTGATTATGATAAATCTTCCTGTTTATACAGTATTTTACAATTCAAATGTACAACAGACTAACAATATTTCTTGTGTACAACTACACACATTTTAAATGAATGCCCTGACACCAATTAAAGTACAATCACCACCTGCAATGATTTTCTGGATACACAGGAAATATTTGTGAAATGTGGGCAAGTATATAGAGGGCTCCCCATTGTAGGAGCAGCGAAAGCTAACCTGTGAAAGCTGGGGTACCCTAGGTCTAAAAAAAGACTGCTGGATCCTATGTACTGGAGATCATCTTAGACTGGTGAGATGAGAAGAGAAATATTGTCAGTTTATTACCCAGCAGTGATAGTTGGCACCCTTACATAATGACAAATAAAGTAGGTATCAAAAGAGAACATGCCTGACAGGAGTTCTAACTCCTCTCACTCTAAAACTAGAAATAAAAATTTGGCAGACATTCCACATATAATGGAGTAAAGATGTGTTCAGGGTAAAGTTTAACCACTTGAGTTCCAGATGGTTTTACCCCCTTCATGACCAGGCCATTGTTTGCTTTTCAGCACCACGCTACTTGGTAATTGCACGGTCATGCAACGATGTACCCGAAATAAATGTATATAATTTTTTTTCCACATAAATAGAGCTTTCTTTTGATGGTATTTGATCACCACTGCATTTTTTTTTTATTATATGAAGGAAAAAAAAAACAATATTTTTACTTTCTGCTATAAAACATATCTAATACAAAAAATGTAACAAATTAAAATTCAGCATAGATTTAGGCCAAAGTGTATTCTGCTACATGTCTTTGGTATGAATGCTGTAGCATCTACAAACTATGGCGGCGATCAGCAGCTTATAGAGGTCCTGTGATAGTACAGTGGGCAACCTTACACTAACTGATGCTGGAGGGGGGGGGGGGGGCTGACTAAATGACACTGACATCACCAGTGACACTAATATTTTGATTAGTGCTAATAATATACACTGTCACTGTACTAATGACACTGGCTGGGAAGGGGTTAACATTTAGGGGCAATCAAGGGATAACTGTGTGCCTAACAATGTTTACTGTGTGCTGTTATAAATCAGCAATATTTCGGCTTTTACTCCCTGCGTTGCAGGGAGAAAAAAATGGCACATCGCAGCTGTCTGCAGAGACCTGTGTTGTTTACCTACATAGAGCTCTCTTTTGTCATTTGCTCAGCCAATTGGCAGGTTCCAGCCATAAATCCATTGGCTGGAACCCACTGATTGGCATGTGCTGGAGCGAATGGCAGCACTGCCGGGAAGGCGAGTATGCACACCCCCTACCTGGAAGAGCTTGATCACATACATGTATGAAGTTCAGCGCAGTGGGGCCACTCTGCAGCAGTATATCCACAGTAGGCGGTCGCCAAGTGGATAACTAAAGGGAAAACATTTTATTTTATTTTTGGACAGGGAGATTCACCCTCTCTATGTGTCCTGGTTACCATTATCATTGAAGGCAAAAGTAAAGAAAATCCCAAATTTTGGGTTGTCCCCAGAAAAGGAATATAGGGGAAATCTTCCAATGGGGACAATACAGTGCCTTGAAAAAGTATTCATACCCCTTGATATTTTCCACATTTTGTCATGTTACAACAAAAAACATACATTTATTTTATTGGGATTTTTATGATAGACCAGGGATAAGCAATTAGCGGACCTCCAGCTGTTGCAAAACTACAAGTCCCATCATGCCTCTGCCTCTGGGTGTCATGCTTGTGGCTGTCAGAGTCTTGCTATGCCTCCTGGGATTTGTAGTTCTGCAACAGCTGGAGGTCCGCTAATTGCATATCCCTGTGATAGACCAACACAAAGTGGCACATAATTGTTAAGTGGAAGGAAAATGATAAAAGGTTTTCACCATTTTTTACAAATAAATATGTGAAAAGTGTGGCGTAACCTTTGTATTCAGTCCCCCTGAGTCAATTGCAGAAAACCCCCTTTCGCTGCAATTACAGCTGCATATTTTTTGGGGGATGTCTCTACCAGCTTTGCACATTTTTGCCCATTCTTCTTTGCAAAATAGCTCAAGCTCTGTCAGATTGGATGGCGAGCGTCTGAACAGAATTTTTCTTGCCACAGATTCTCAGTTGGATTTAGGTCTGGACTTTGACTGGGCCATTATAACTTATGAATATGCTTTGATCTAAACCATTCCATTGTAGCTCTGGCTGTATGTTTAGGGTTGTTGTCCTGCTGGAAGGTGAACCTCCACCCCAGTCTTAAGTCTTTTGCAGACTCTAACAGGTTTTCTTCTAAGATTGTCCAGTATTTGGCTCCATCCATCTTATCATCTCTGACCAGCTTCCCTGTCCCCGCTGAAGAAAAGCATCCCCACAACATGATGCTGCCATCACCATGTTTAACGGTGGGGATGGTGTGTTTAGGGTGATGTGCAGTGTTAGTTTTCCTCCACATATAGTGTTTTGCTTTTAGGCCAAAAAGTTCAATTTTGGTCTCATCTGACCAGAGAACCTTCTTCCGAAGTTTACTGTGTCCCCCACATGGCTTCTCGCAAATGGGACTTCTTATGGCTTTCTTTCAACAATGGCTTTCTTCTTCCCACTCTTCCATAAAGGCCACATTTTTAGAGTGCACCAGGGACGTGCAGTCAGGGGAGGACAAGAACATAAAAAAAAAAAGATTGACTTCAAGGGTTGTAGCTCTGCGACCTGGGGTCACAGAGACCCCGCATTTAGAAGGTAGGTAGCTGAAGAACTACTCCACCTCTGGTCAAAACTTTGGACTCCTATCATCTATGGTTCCTTGCACAGCCTCAGAAGCTACATACGGAGTGGCCAGTTTAAATACGAGCTGACACAGTCTGTTTGCAGCAGAGAGGATGAGCTCACAGTGCCTCTCACTTTTTGTCAGAGGCACTGAGCTCAATGGATAGCTTGGAGCCTTGGACCAATGGTAAAGCACTATTGGCACAAGTTGCCCAATAAAAATGCTGTAGTGGAGGCTGGCCTCTCACTGCAGTATCATAGAAGGGGGCATGCGTTTAAAAGACTCATGCTTCCTTCCAGCCCAGCCCTCTTAACTACAAAGAAAAACATGGGTTTATGTGTATAAGATTTACCCATAATCCCATGTTTTTCTCACACAGTTAAGATGGAGAATGAGAATCTGCTGCTGCTGAAAAGGTACAAGCTAAATCATATATTATTATGCTATAAGTTATAAGATAATTATTTATCTATTTACTGTGAAATTACTGGTTTGAAGTTATAACTACAGTTTTTGAAAATATAGTAAATTACCTTAAAAACAATATATACGGTAATAATTATTTGTATATTACTTACTTATGGTAATTAACCCATTGTCACCCAGGCCAATTCTGACACTTCTCTCCTACATGTAAAAATCATCATTTTTTTGCTAGAAAATTACTTAGAACCCCCAAGCATTATATATATTGTTTTAGCAGACACCCTAGGGAATAAAATGGCGGTCGTTGCAACATTTTATGTTACACAGTATTTGCACAGCAATTTTTGAAATATGTTTTTTTGGAAAGAAACGGTTTCATGAATTAAAAAAAAACCTCTAAAGTTAGCCCAATTGTTTTATATAATGTGAAAGATGACTTTAAAATTGTTCACACTTGTGGAATGGCGCCAAACTTCAGTACTTAAGAATCTCCATAGACAATGCTTTAAAATTTTACATGTTTAGAGGAGGTCTAGTGCTAGAATTATTGCTCTCGCTCTAACATTCGCAGTGCATGTAACTTGTGTGTATCTGGCTCTGATACCAGCCAGTGCCTCACCAGCTACTCACCTCAGCGCATGTTACTGGAGTGCACGACTAATAGTTGTCCTGTGGACAGATTCTCCCACCTGAGCTGTGGATCTCTGCAGCTCCTCCAGAGTTACCATGGGCCTCTTGGCTGCTTCTCTGATCAATGCTCTCCTTATCCGGCCTGTCAGTTTAGGTGGACGGCCATGTCTTTTTAGGTTTGCAGTTGTACCATACTCTTTCCATTTTCGGATGATGGATTGAACAGTGCTCCGCAAAATGTTCAAAGCTTGGGATATTTTTTTATAACCTAACCCTGCTTTAAACTTCTCCGTAACTTTATCCCTAACCTGTCTGGTGTGTTCCTTGGCCTTCATGCTGTTTGTTCACTAAGGTTCTCTAACAAACCTCTGAGGGCTTCACAGAACAGATGTATTTATACTGAAATATTACACACAGGTGGGCTCTATTTACTAATCAGGAGACTTCTGAAGGCAATTGGTTCCACTAGATTTTAGTTAGGGGTATCAGAGTAAAGGGGGCTGAATACAAATGCACACCACACTTTTCAGATATTTAATTGTAAAAAAAAATGTTGAAAACCATTTATCATTTTCCTTCAACTTCACAATTATGTGCCACTTTGTGTTGGTCTATCACATAAAATCCCAATAAAATACATTTACCTTTCTTGGTTGTAACATGACAAAATGGGGAAATTTTCAAGGGGTATGAATACTTTCCAAGGCACTGTAGTTCTGGGGACCTGGGGGCCCCAAGGAATTCCCTTAATTTGCAGGGATTTCCTCTCATTTCCAGTTTGGCTATGGGACAGGAAGTGAAGGGAAACCTCCAACATGAAACACAGATAGCGAAGAAAATCTGACAGGGGTTATAGCCCTACCTTGCTCCATCCAAAATGAAAAAACTCTACTTTAAAGTTATTAGGTAACAGGGATTTAGGTTAGGATCAGGATCGAGGAAGGGATAGGCGAAAGTTGAACTCCAGGCAGAAAGCTAAATACACAGAGGAAATTCATATAAGGGAGCTGTTTTATTTCCCCAAAAAATTGTATTTCTGTCCATCCAGTCCTGACATTTATACAACTCTGCCATACAGCACAGCCTTGTCAGTAAATTGATGAGCTCATGTCTCTGTCATTCTGCTCTCTCCTCCTACTGACATGGTCATTTTTAGCATATGGGCATTGTAGCATGATTGGGGATTCCCAGTCCTGCCCCCTTCCTTGACTCAGGCTGAATTTTGCTGTATAGGGGATTGTAAGAGGATTATATCAAATTCAAGTGCATTCACGGCTTGCATTAAAATACATTTATTGATGTATTAATGAATACAGAGCTTCATTAAAGCAGAGTTCCACCCATGTAAAAGTCAGCAGCTACAAAAAGTGTAGCTGCCAACTTTTAACAATCGGACACTCGCCTGTCCCTCGCGATGCAGTCGCCCAAGGGCTCGCTCTTCGCCCCCTCCCCTCGGCAGCGCCGGCATCATAGCTGTGGGCACCCAGCTTTGCAGCACTGTGCTTGCGCGAGTCGCGCTGCACCTTGTGACTGGCCAGCGTATCTTCTGGGACCTGTGACGTGTCCCAGAATATCGAGAGGGAGGGGGAAAGGTGGACTTCCTTCCTGGAGCCGTGGCGCTAGGGGAGGAAGTGGACCTAGGACCCTGTGAAAACAGGGTCCCTGGTCACCTTCCATTAAAGCAGAAGTTCCACTTTTGGGTGGAACTCCGCTTTAATATGTATCTGCTTGGAGTACAACTTGAAAGAGATCTGTGTTGCTCTATGATGAATCGCAAACGGTAATTTGGTTGTATCGTTAAAACAAACTTGAGGCAAATGTACAAAAGCATCCTTTAGTTTACTGACACATAACTTAATATGTGACAAGATAATGTATCTGCATATGTTATCTATATACAGCTGGTACAGAAAAGAATCACCCCTTTTAAAATAATCACATTTTGTTGCTTTGCAGCCTGAAATGAAGACAGACACAGTTTTTGTTGTATCCAGCTGTATTTACTCAGTGCAACTTATAACATCCAAGTGAAATATAGAACACCAACAGATCAGAAAAATGTTTTTAAAAAAATCAAAACAGAATCACTGAGTTGGAAAAAGGATCACCCCTCGTGTCAGTACTTTGTTGAACCACATTTTGCTTAATTAATAACAGCAGTTCTGCAAAAGAAGAGTAGGCAAATATTGCAAAGTCTAGATGTGTAAAGTTAGTAGAGACAAATCCCAACAGACTAAAGGCTGGAATTAAAGCAAAAGGTG
>BLSH010283458.1:1401679-1414606 GCA_018402905.1 Glandirana rugosa
CCCCCCCCCCCCCCCCCCCCCCCCCCCCCCCCCCCCCGTAATTATTTTCTATACCCACTGTATGCCTATGTGTAACCCATAAATTCTGTATGTTTACTGAAAGCTAAAAGATAAAGCAAATGGGGGTCGGAGGGTGTCGGGTGATAATTCACCTTTTTATTTTTTTGAAGGTGAACTAATCTTTTAAAGAAGAACTCCAGGCAATCTTTCCCCATACAGAGGAGCTGTGCCTGCACTGCATGGGTTAACTGCTTATTTTTGTCTAGGGGTGAGGAAAGCGGACTGGGCGCAAGACCAGTCCCCGGCATTCCTGCCCACCCCCCACGCTAGCAGTCTTGTGCATGTACTGTTCCGGATATCATCATGCCCATAGACCGGCTCTGGACATGAGGAAGGCAGGGAACAGTCTACCGCTGGGCGTGGGGGAGCACTGCTTTCCAGAGGATCAAAGGATCGGGTAAGTACAGCTTTTCCTTGAACTCTTGGACAAAACAAGCAGTTAACCCATGTAGTGCTGGCACGGCCCCACTGCATGGGAAAATAAACATTTTGCCTAGAGTTCTTCTTTAAGGATTGGTAAACTAAAGTATATAATTTTTTTGTTTTTGGGTTTATACAGTGCATGTTTGAAAAAATAAATAAATAAATAAATACATTTATGTCTGATTATGAAACAGAAAGGACAAGATAGTGTAAAGGGAGCTTTATCTGAATGTTTTATATAATTGAATCCCCGCTACAACCCCCTTTGTGTGTGACATTAGCAGCATATCTAAGTTAGACATCTCCTGGTTTGCATCAGGCTGGCTTTCATCTTCTGGTCTCAATGATCAAGCTTTCTGGTTGCAAATACAGAAAAAAAAATGATAAAAGTGATTATTGTGTATTTCTGCTCCTACTAGAATTAGTGTGGAATTAGTGTGACATCAAGGGATTTACATGAGCTGTTTGTGCCTTAGTGCCATAGCCTGTGGGTGCTTTGATGTCCTTGCTCTGATACTGTCATACACTGTGCACGAAGAGGGGGCATCACGGGTACACACGGCCACTTGGATCCCTGGGATTAAAGCTGTAGCATCATAAAAGGACCCATTCTACCAGACTACTAATAAAACCTCTGGAGAACAGGTTATATCAATAGGAGAGGCTCATCTAAAAATCCTGCTGAGGGAAATATAATTTCATAATTATGAACCTCAGCAGAAACTCTACATTTTTTTACCCAAATATGTAACTATGTTAAAGTACTTCAAAAGCCAAAGCTTTTTTCATATTTTATTTGGATAGAGTAGCGAATGGTTAAAACTCTTTTAATTTTTCTTTTTCATTATTGGTAGCTCATTTGAGAGATTTCCCTCGGTTTCTGTTTTGGTGACAACTCAACATTTTGGATTTTCCTTAAAGGAGAAGCTCATTTGGCTGTACTTCTCCTGTGGATCACAGTTCAGTTTGTTCTGCACTCCTGTGACCCATTTTCAGCTGACAGCGGGCTGAAGACTGCTGCTGGCTGATGTTGCAGAGCCGGACCAGACTCGGGCAAGATCACGACAATGAAGTCAGGATCCGCCAAAATGCTTGGACCAGCCTCTGAGAGCCTGAGCTGGCCGCTCTGCCCCCACCCCCTCCACAGCCCAGCGTTCCCAGTGAGTGTGTGTGTGTGGGGGGGGGCTGAGCAGACAGCGGTGACTGAGAGTCATCAGCTCTCTGCTCCCACAGCTGAGAACCAAACGATCGAGGGTGTTTGATTGCTCGGTTCTCACTCAGTGTTAGAGCCGGCGGGAGACAGATACAGCATTGGCCCGATGCTGCATTCATCTAGGTAAGTATGATTCTGCAAAAGAAAAAGTCCATACTTCTCTTTACTTTCTTACTTTACTTTTAGTCTCAATGGCAATGGTCACTGGTCAAATAGTGAGACTAAATCTTCCTACTGGGGGAACAAATACAAAGATAAAAACCTGGGAGGGGTACCAATCCTTTCCTACTTTATCCAAAACAGAAAAGTGTTTTGCCCTTAGATAGGGTTGCACCGATACTGATACCGCTATCGGTGTCAGTGCCGATACTAAGCATTTGCACAATTACTTGTACTAGTACAAATGCTCCTATACCTAAAATAGAAAAATAGTACTGCAGTGTAGTTCTTTGGATTGAAGAAGAATATTGCAGAAAAAGTTTTTTGTTATCTTCTCATGGGCTATTCACCTTAGTTTTGGTTGGAGGTCTGCTTTAAAGTATTACTAAATCTACAACAGTAAAATCAGTCTGTATATACAGTAAAAAATGCTTGTTATATTCACTGTGGAACCTAAGGGGGTTAATCCTCTGCATTGAGTATGAGGACTATTTGATCCTGTCTTCTCTGATCCTCCCCTTTTTCCACTGTCCCCAATCCATCTCCTGATAGTACAGAGCTTCGGGCAACTCTACACATGCTCAGTTTGTGTGTATTACTATAAAGTTTTTCTTTTTTTTGGGAGGGTGCATGTGATCAGCACAGGGCCAAACAGCAATGTCCAGACAGAGAGTCAGGGGTTCTGCAGCCTCACAGCACAGTAAGAGGAAAATGAAAACTCCTCCTACAAGCTTTAACCAGACAATGATAGAAGTCACAAGACTGCTATATACTGCTCATGAGAAAAGGTATTTAGCAGTTTATATTTACTAAAACTATTGTATTTTCATGTTCTGCGTACTGTGGGAGACCAGATATAGTGAATGCAGGTTTCTGGGTTTAGGAACACTAAATTAAAGCCTTGTTTTGCTTTGCTTTTACATAACAAACATGTTATACTTCCCTGCGCTTTGTAATGGTTATGCACAGAGCAGCCTGGATCCTCCTCTTCTCGGGTCCCACACTGGTGTTCCTTGCTCCTCTTTCCTTCCAGGTGCCCCCTGAGCAAGCAGGCATGCTCCTGAGTCGTGACTCTGTATGTTCATTTACACATGGAGCCGTGGCTCAGCCCCGCCCTCTCTGTCTCCTAAATGGCTCACTGGTTGTGATTGACAATTGGCTCCCGCTGCTGCCAACAGCAAATCAGGAGTGTGAGTCCAAGGAGAGGCAAGTCTCTCTTGGACATTGCTGGAACGAGATGTGGCTCAGGTAAGTATTAGGGGGGCTGCTGCACACCAAAGATTTTTTTACCTTCATGCATAGAATGCATGAAGGTAAAAAACTTTGTGCTTTACAACCCCTTTAAGTGTATCGAAAGGTAGGGATGCACAGATGCCTGTTTTTGAAGAGCGAGTACCTATACTTGTGCTCAAGTACTCGCCAGTACCAAATATCAAATCCTTTGCGGTGCGATTTATCCCATACAAAATGAATGGGTTTAAATCGCACTGCAAAGAATTGCATGTGATTTTTACAGGAATGCCATGACTAAGGACTAACGTCCGAAACGCGTAGGCTGTTTTACAGCTTTAGTACATGTATTTAATGAAGAAATACCATTTTGGATGTCATCCTGAGTGCCAACCATCCATTTCTTTTCTTTGGTATGTTGGAGATGTCAGCAGTTTCAAGGTCTGAGCACTGTGCAGAGCGTTTATGTGGGAAGGTTGCAGCACCTATACACCTGTTTTCCCTAAATGTTCTGCAATTCCTGTCTGAATCACATGCGGTTTCCCGAACCGCTCCTTTGAGAACCCAGGCTTGTCATAAAAAAATTAACTGTTACTACAGAACCCTAAAAAGCTTTAAAGGATGACAATTTGTATTAAAATGTGTAGATAAAAAAAAGGGGATTTTATTAAAACTTACCGTAAAATCCTTTTCTCCGAGTTCACTGACAGACGCAGCTCTTCATGACATGTGGGTTATATGCTTGTCCTATTAGGAGTTAACTAGGCAGAGAAAGAAAGCAAGCTGGCCCCTCCCAGGGGGCTGTCCTTTCTTTCCATATAATCCCCCTACTCTGCTCAGCCCATCAGTTTGTAACAACCGAAAATAGAGCGCAGAGGGGTGGGTGCTGCGTCTGTCAGTGAACTCGGAGAAAAGGATTTTACGGTAGGTTTTAATAAAATCCCTTTTTCTCCTACGTTCACTGACAGACGCAGCTCTTCATGACATGTGGGGATGTCCCAAAGCTGTGTCAAAAAAGAGGGGTGGGTAAACGAGAACAACTGTACCCAACAGAACCTCTAAGGAGGTGTCAGACGCGCCTACACTGCCCCCTGCAAAACTTTGCGGCCAAAAGCAGCATCCGAAGATGCAAACACATCAACTTTATAAAACTTAGTGAAAGTGTGAACCGAGGCCTAAGTGGCCGCCTTGCACACCTGTGACACCGAAGCCTGGTGTCTGAAAGCCCAGGAAGTGCTAACAGCCCGGGTAGAATAAGCCGTGACCGGAAAAGGGGGAACCTTGCCCCGAACAGAATACGCATGGGTCACGGTCTGTCTGATCCAACGAGAAATCGTAGCCGGTGAGGCCGCCAAACCTTTGCGCGGACCCTCTGTCAGCACAAACAAGGCATCAGAAAACCTCTAAGGACGCGCCAGACGCGCCTACACTGCCGCTTGTAAAACTTTACGGCCAAAAGCAGCATCCGAGGATGCTAACACATCAATCTTATAAAACTTAGTGAAGGTGTGCACCGAGGCCCAAGTAGCCGCCTTGCACACCTGTGACACTGAGGCCTGGTGTCTGAAAGCCCAGGAAGTGCTAACAGCCCTGGTAGAATGAGCCGAGACTGGAAAAGGAGGTACTTTGCCCCGAACAGAATACGCATGGGTCACAGTCTGCCTGATCCAAGGGGACACGGTAGCCGAAGAGGCAGCCAAACCCTTGCGCGGACCATCCGTCAGTACAAACAAAGAGTCAGACTTCCGGAAGGAAGCTGTAATATTCAAATACACTCGCAATGCCCTTACGACGTCCAAGGAATGCAATTCAAATTCCTTAGGATGCGAGGGACGCGGGCACAACGAAGGAAGAACAACATCTTCATTAATGTGAAAAGAGGAAACCACCTTTGGAAGAAACGAAGGTGGTGGGTGCAAGACCGCCTTGTCCTTGTGCAAAACCAGATAGGGAGACTTGCAAGACAATGCAGCCAACTCAGACACCCGCCTAGTGGATGTAATGGCCACCAAGAAAGCCACCTTCTGCGACAGCAGTGGTAAGGGATTCTCCCTGATCTTTACATATGGCGGTTTCTGAAGCACAGAAAGCACCAAATTCAAATCCCATGGTGCCATAGGTGACTGTACCCGAGGTGCCACATGGCGTACACCTTGTTCAGAGTCCTCCCCTGAGGAACAAGGGGGAGGAGGGCACTTCTTAGGGACCCCTGGAGCGTTGCTCGGCTCCATCCGGGGAAGAAATTCGCCAAATACCGCCCTCAGTTGGTCCAGAAATACCCCCTGCGCAGATTGCGCTGTCGCTGATTCCTCCTCAGCAGGCCCAGCAGGGTAGTCTGCCATCGTTTCCCCTGAATGGGAGCTAAATGCGGTAAAGAATCCTATTTGAAGCACCCCCACAATGCCGCCGCCACCGCCCCACAGAATGCCAGGGAGACCCAGGAGGACTACACCCGCCACTACCAGCATCCACAGGAGAGCCCAGCTATACTTGCTGTTTTGCCAGAAAAACTGTCCTGAGGACCGCCAGGAAGAGCTGCGCCGTCAGAGCCACACCGTTCCAAAGTGAACGTAAAAATGGCTGAAGCACGTTTTTACAGCATACAGGGACTCCAATATGGCCGCAGAGAGCATGCACTAGAGGTCAAACATCTGCCTGGGGAATGTGGCTATAGGAAAATGGCCGCTCTGAGCAGTAGACGGAAGACTCCCTTAGAAAAAAAGTCAGCGGCTACGGCAAAATGGCGGCGGATCGCCACATAGCGACACGGGTGTGGTGCGGGGGGAGGTGGGGGGATGTGACCCCAGGGGACCCTCAAAGGGTGGCTACCTCCAAATAGCGTGCAGTATTAGGACACGCGTCGGCACCCCCCCTCTGCAACGGAAACAGGAGAGGGGGGGGAACTCACCGCTCCTGTCAGGCGTAGCGGGTAGCCACCCGGTCGCAGACCTTCCACCCCTGCCGGGGTGGGATGCTGTCGGCCAGTCGCCTCCGAACCAGACCACAGTCCGGATCCTGGGCACAAGTGGGGTTCACCCACAGGCCTCCCACACGGAACGGGCACGATGCAGCGGGACCAACATACACAGGGACTAGCTCGCATCAGTCGGCCGCACTGGAGAAAGTACAGGATCCTGTAAACGATCCTCTATGCCCCAGCCGGCTTCTTGATAGCAGATTCAGATAGCTTGATAGATCAAACAAAATAAAAAAGCGGTTTCTACTCCGGACCGCAGGTCCCATAAGGGAGCCAGGTCAACTCCTTGCGACTAGGCATGTTAAAACTGATGGGCTGAGCAGAGTAGGGGGATTATATGGAAAGAGAGGACAGCCCCCTGGGAGGGGCCAGCTTGCTTTCTTTCTCTGCCTAGTTAACTCCTAATAGGACAAGCATATAACCCACATGTCATGAAGAGCTGCGTCTGTCAGTGAACGTAGGAGAAAAAGGGGTTAAAAGCTAAAATAGAAAAAACAAAAAATAGGTGGGATAACGCTGTTGGAGAGAGTACAGGTATGTATAAGTATATAAAAAAAGGGGGGGGGAGATAGGACTAGATATTCTTTATAATAAAGCATATTAAAAATTACATTCACAATGCATTCAAAATGAGATGGATACCACCATATCACTAATATAATGAGAAATGAAAAAAGGAAAAGGGGGGAGCTACGATAGCATCAACCATTATGATATTGGATTGACATACATCATATGGATTATTTCAAGATGATATTGATATCTAATTCTTCGTTAAGTCCGTTAGGGGATAAAGAATCCAAAATGTAAATCCAATACGTTTCCCGTTCACATAGACGCGAAAAACGTTCCGCCTCTGACAGATAATTGGGTATAGATTTCAACATCCAAACTTGTAGACCTATAGTGGACTGATTATGGTGCTCCAAAAAATGTTGTGGTACACTATGTAAGTCACAACCCTTTTCCACCAACCTGCGATGCCTCCCAAAGCGTTGTCTTAAAGGGCGAATGGTGCGGCCTACATATAGGATTTTACATGGACACGTGAGACAATAAACAACGTAGTCCGTGGCACGGGAGCTGGGGGGCGGGACCGAGTCCTGCTGTCTGTGTCAATGGACGCAGCAGCAGGACTCGGGAGCGCGCCTGCACGGATGTCCCAATGGAATGCAGCTCTCTGTGGGGTCACTCGATGAAGCAAGGAGCCAGGAGCACCACCAGGGGACCCCAGAAAAGGAGGATCAGGCTGCTCTGTGCAAAACCCTTGCACAGAGTGGGTAAGTATAACATGTTTGTTATTTAAAAAAAAACAAAAAAACTAACCTTTACAATCACTTTAAATTTATATAATTTTTTCACACGAATGGAGCTTTGTTTTGGTGGTATTTGATCACCACTAGGTTTTTTTGTTATTATATAAAGTAAAAACCCAATATTTTATTCCTTCTATTATAAAAACATATCCAATAGAATTTTTAAAAAATCAAATTTCTTCATAAATTTAACCACTTGCAGACCAGCCGCCGCCATCTTACTGCAGCAGGTCGGCTCGTTCCCGCGATTCGCTGAAATTGTATGTCAGATGCGGGAACGGGTTTTGTGCGCGCACGCATGCATGCTCCCACAGGCCAGTGGGGGAGCCAATCAGCAGGTGGGGCAGACTCGATGTCCGCCTGCCACCCGCGATCGTTCCCCGCAGTGACAGAACGGGGGACTGCCTGTGTAAACAAGGCAGACCTCCATTCTGACAGGGGATGACACACAGATCCTGTCTTTCTGCTATGCAGCCCATCCCCCATACAGAAAGACATTTAACCCCTTGATCACCCCTAGTGTTAACCCCTTCCCTGTAAGTGTCATTAGTACAATAATAGCGCATATTTTTAGCACTGATTACTGTAATAATGTCACTGGTTCCCAAAAAAAAAGTGTTAAAAATGTCAGTTAGGTGTCCAATCTGTCCGCCGTAATGTCGCAGTCCCACTAAAAATCACAGATCGCTGCCATTACTAGTAAAAAAAAAAATAATAATAATAAAAATGCCATAAACCTATCCCCTATTTTTTAGACGCTATAACTTTTGCGCAAACCAATCAATATACGCTTATTGCGATTTTTTTTTGTACCAAAAATATGTAGAAGAATACATATTGGCCTAAACGGAGGAAGAAATTAGTTGTTTTAACTTTTTGTTTGGATATTTATTATAGCAAAATGTAAAAAATGTTTTTTTCTTTTTCAAAATTGTCAGTCTTTTCTTGTTTATAGCGCAAAACATAAAAACCACAGAGGGAATAAAATAGCGCCAAAAGAAAGCTGTATTTGTGAGGAAAAAAAGGACAACGGTGCACGACCGCGAAATAGTCAGTTAAAGCGACGCAGTGTCGTATCGCAAAAAATGGCCTGGTCATTAAGGGGGAAATCCTTCCAGTCCTTAAGTGGTTAAGCCCAAATGTATTCTGCTACATGTCTTTGGTATAAAAAAATCCTAATAAGTGTATATTAATTGGCTTGTGCAAAAATTAGAGCATCTACAAACTATTGTTTATATACTAGAATTTACACAGCTATAGAGGCTATAGCGGTAATGGTGGTAATGAGCGACATATAGTGGGAGTGTGATAGGGTGGAGGGCAATCTGGCACTACCAGACACTGGGTGGGAGGGACACTAACTGACTGACACTGACATCACTAGTGAAACTAATACATTGATCAGTGATAATACTGTACTAACAATACCGGCTGGAAAGGGGTTAACATCAAGGGGAAACCAAGAGGTTAACTGAGTGACTAACAAGTGTAATATGTGCTGCTTTTACTTACTGATCTGTCAGTTTTTTCTCCCTGCTTTTCAGGGAGAAGAAACAGCCAGATCGCTGTTCTCTGTACACAGAGTTCTGTGTGTGTTTGTAAAGACAGAACTTTGTACTGTGATTGGACACAGCTGAAATCATTGGTTTAAATTTGCTTCCAAGCTAGCGCTCTGTCCAATCACTTTAAAGTGATACTAAATGCACAATAATTCATTTATATTATCCATTCTCTTTATGTATATGGGTGATGGCTCTGTATTTTGTATCGAATTGTATTGTAATTGTACTGCACTGCCCAAACTGTTGGCGCTATATAAATCCTGTATAATAATAATAATTATAATTTAAAAAATCGAAGTGCCTTTTCTCATAATCAATATACAGCTGTCACATGACCCAGCTCTCTCCCAGCCTGTCTGCAGGGAAACAGAGGAGCTTCTATGCTCTGCTGCTGGATACATGTTCAAAAAAGAAACAGCCTTCAAAATACAGAGTAACACATAATTAATATCAAATAAATGTTTTAAAACATCATACAAATATGTATTTGAACTAAATGTTTTTGTGTGCAAAAACATGCCGTGGCCTATCTAGGGGGTGGTTCTGCCCATCACAGCCTTTTTCAGGCCCCTCCAGTCTGTACCTATTATTTGAATGTGCTTAGAATTCAGGGTTGCCAACCACCAGTAAATTTACTGACCGTTTGTAAAAATGAGTGATTTTTACAACTGTCTATAAATATCAGGGTCTGATAATTTGTCATTCTGTGCTGATTTTCTAAGTGTAAATCAGGCAAATTACTTGATATGGGTATTTGTCAGTGTTTCCATGCTGTGTTTAAATATCAATTGTCTTAGTTTTTTATAGGAGTTCTATTATTTTTCAAGTTGCCAGTAAAAAATGTGCTCCGCCAGTAAATTTTCCGTGTTTTGCCAGTAAAAAACACGGCGGGAGGTTGGCAACACTGTTAGAATACAGAAAGGTGACACCTCCTTCAACCAACATGCATTATCCCACCCCCATTGTGCTTAGCTGTTTAGTAGGCATGGAGGTGGAGGGAGGGAGTGGGCTGTCATTTACCCAGAGTGCCTCCCCTCAATAATCATGGTGATCAACACAAAAATAATGCATGAATGAAAATAAATTGCAATATAAACCAATAAAAATGAAAATGAATAAAAATGTATCCAGATGCAGTATCAGTCCATAAAGTGAACAAATAAATCAAAAAAGTCTTAAAGTGTTGGTGCTCAAAAATATAAATAAATAACAATCAAATAGATCAATCAATAACGTCTTGAAAGTGTCTTGTGCTTGAAGGTGCTCAATAAAGTGCTCCAATCTCATTCCAAGTGCAACGTGGAAAGGTGCCAGTAGCCCCTTTGTGTCCCCACTCACCGAAAAACGTGGACCTACTGCTTTTCAGTCAGACGTCATGCAAGCTTAACATCGGTGAGGAAAATACTGAAATGGGTCAGCAGGACAACCGAACACCCGAAATGTATCTCAATCTTCACACATAGTTATCATCTAGATGACTCAAATGAACAGAAACATCCTCATGTGTAGACTGAAACAAATGCCACTTTATTGCGCAAATAAAGGTCTACTTACAAAATCGAGGATAAAAAATAGCCTTGTGTGCAATGAACTATCAGCAACGGCGTGCGTTCCACAATCTCTTACCACTAAAGGGCGGAAGTGACGTAGACGGCTGCGGCGGACCGGATATGACGTCAATATTGCGCAATAAAGTGGTATTTGTTTCAGTCTACACATGAGGATGTTTCTGTTCATCTGAGTGGAGCTGCCTCCCACCATATATATGTGTGCGCATAGATGTGTGTATACATATATTTGTTTCTCATTTTTTGATCACTCATCTCCCACCACCAGAGGAGGCGCTGTTTATTGATTTGAGCATTTACCCAGAGTGTATACACCCACATGTGTGACTCTATAGTCATGTGGGCTGCACAAATAAGAAAAAAGAGGAAATGAACAGCTTACAACAGTACTGACACTGGAGCATGCTCAGTAGATGTGACATCAGCTGGTGTACACATTCTCAGCCTGCAGTGGGGACACAGGCAGTGAGAGACAGTGAGCAGAAGGATCAGCTAGGTTTTTTGCAGAGTACAGAAAAGGAATCCCATAGTGACTGAGTGAGTATGAACAGCATGTAATACTGCATGTTCTGAGTTTTTAATGGTGTGGGTTTAATGACACTTTAAGTAAAACAAAAAAAGTTGGGAGAGAGGCTGGAGCAGGCAGTATGCGGAGCTCAGTGTACAAATTTCTGCAATGCATGAATTACATCATCTCGGCTGAGCCAATGAAAATGGCCAAAGATCGGTACCCAGAAGCTGAACCGGCTGAAGATGCTAGCGGCCAGGACACCACAACGCAGGAGTGAAGGTGAGTATAGTTCTGCTTTAACTATTTTTTAATCCTTATGTTGCTAGCATTAGTAAATATATAAGAAGCTATATTATATTTGCTTGTTTTAACTTTTTATTTATTTTTTTTTCTTCAGTTGCTTCCTGGTTCCTGCCCTAGGCCAAAATGATGTCATACATCCCAAGAATCCTCCTCCTTTTTCATCTGGAGAAGATGAGGAGGGGCTTTCTCAGCTAAGCACACCCTCCTGCATACATGCCTGAGCTAAGGGCAGATAGATTCCAGGAAGTAAATGCTACATGTATCATCTGCCCTTACTCAAGCTGACCGCAGCTAGAAATGCTAGGAGGGGTGTTTTTCAAAGTGATTTCTCCACAAAACAAAGCATGGAGAAATGGATGGATGGGTGAGTTTGCTTTGAATATTAAAAATGAATTAAATTGTGTTTTTACTTTGTGGTGCTCAGATACAGTTTAGTTCCGCTTGAGGCTACGTTCACATCTGTGTGGGGTGCGGGAATGCATGTAATCACACACATTCCCGCACCCGCACATAAAATTCTGTGCTGCACAGAAAACACAAAGGGGTGCCATTAACTATTAGTGGCACCCCCACGCACTGAAAAAAGCAATGCCAGTTTCCAGCACACGAAAATGCATTGTGCAAAAGCACTCCGTGATTTCCATCTGGCTGCGTTTTAAAAAAGGAACCTTTTCCCTGCAAGAAATGCAGGCACAGCAGCCCATGAATGGGCTGCCATGCTGGCGGGAATGCGACTTGCAGAGCATAGATGTGAACCTAGCCTTAATGATTACAATGCTGCATACATTTGTGCATTTTATATCTGAAGCTTTATCACTGAGCCTTTTCACGTTTCACTGAAAACCTAAAGTGATTCCTAAAGACCATGCACATTTTAAATTCCCAGTAATTGAGTATCCATTCTTCGTTTCCCAGAGTACATGCCCTCATTTCATGTTATCAAATGATCAGGGTTTGTAGAATATTTTTAGAAAAGTGTCATTACAATAAATAAAACATTGTATAACACCTGACAAAGGTACCAAAAGGGTCCAGACAGCTTGCATCTTTGCTTCTTTTTTTTTGTTAGGTGTTTTAGGTGTTTCTATGTATATGTGTTTGGTATATAAAAATTGCACATTGCACACTCGTAGGTACACAGCCATACATACCCACAATCTATCTACAAAAATTGCATCTTTAATAACTTAACCACTTCAGCCTGGAAGGTTTTCACACTTTAGGACCAGAGCACTTTTTGCGATTCGCCACTGAGTCGCTTTAACTGACAATTGTGCGGTCGTGCGACATTGTACCCAAACGAAATTTGCGTCCTTTTTTTCCCACAAATAGAGCTTTTTTTTGGTGGTATTCGATCCCCTCTGCGTCATTTCTGATCGCCACTATAAACAAAAGAAGAGCGACAATTTTGCAAAAAAAAAAAAAACAAATTTCTTACTTTTTGCTAAAATACAAATCCAAAAAAAATAATAAAAAAAAACATTTTTTTCAACGGTTTTGGCCGATTTTATATTCTTCCTCATATTTGTGATAAAAAAAATCGCAATCGGCGTTTATTGATTGGTTTGCGCAAAAGTTGCCGCGTTTACGGACGATGAGAATTCT
>BLSH010283458.1:1414616-1434937 GCA_018402905.1 Glandirana rugosa
GGTGTATGTCAATCTTGTGCGGGTCCCTTGTGTCAATTGGGAATCTCGCGGGGGAGGTCCAATTGGGGAAGTGACGGTTACCATAAATGTGTCATTAGTCACGTAAAAATATCGTGACTAGCGACATATTAACGGTTACCAGGGTTTTTTCACAGTTTTACCAGTCTGTACAGGTGATGTTATAGCGTCATGGCGATTTTTAGCGTCTAGCGGCTGTAATGATCATTTTATTATTTTTTTTTAATTTTGGGGTCTTTACTTAAGATCTTACTTTTTGCTAAAATACAAATCCAAAAAAAATATATAAATTTTTTTTTTCCATCGGTTTTGGCCGATTTATATTCTTCCTCATATTTTTGGTAAAAAAAAAATCGCATTCAGCGTTTATTGATTGGTTTGCGCAAAAGTTGCCGCGTTTACGGACGATGAGAATTCATTTCTGGGGTTTTAATTTTTTTTTATTATTTTACTAGTAATGTCGGCGATCTGCGATTTTTAGCGGTACTGCGATATTGTAGTGGACATGTCTGACCATTTTGACACTTTTTTGGGACCATTGGCAATTATACAGCGATCAGTGCTATAAAAATGCACTGATTACTGTGTAAATACCATTGGCAGTGAAGGGGTTAACCTGGAGGGGGCGCTCTAAGGGTTAACTGTGTTCCCTGGGCGTGTTCTAACTGTATGTGGTCTGCCCTGGCTGGGGAAAGGGGATGATCAAGGCTTCCATATAGAGGAAGCCTGTGATCACCGCCCTTCCCCCTTCAACAGAACAGAGATCCGTGTTTACATACACGTACCTCCGTTCTTTCACTGCGGGGGGGCCATCGCGGGTAGCCGGCGGTGATCGAGTCCGCCGCACCCGCTCCCTGCCCCCCCCCCCCCCCGGACACAGTGAGCGCGCCGTCGTATGACGGAGGTTTGCGATAACGAGCCACTCTGTCACCGTCAGACTGCGGTCGGCAAGTGGTTAAAGTGGTTGTAACAGCTAAAGAGCCCGCTCCCGATCCAGCGATGTGCACGAGAGCAGAAGCTCTCCTGAGTCTTTCCCTCTTCATTGGCTGAGACACAGCAGTGGGAGCCATTGAGACACAGCCAGTGAGGAGGGAGCGGGGGGCAGGAGCTGAGCTAATATAGGGTATCACTAAGGGTCATAGATTAAAAAAAGTAGTAAATGTGACATTCACCAAACATACACTGCTAGTTTATATTCCTGTTGCATTTGCTTTAAATTACAGTGATTAGCTCATCTGCAGTGATTGTTTGGTGAATGTCACACGGACTGCTTTTTATATATATCCCTGGTAAAGTCCACTTTTTGATTTATATCAACAGGTACCTTATAATAAAGCTTACCTGTAGGGATATTAAAAATCTCCACTGTTTAAGAGATATTTACTTTAGTAACGGCCAGTGACATCACCGGCACATGCACGCCATGCTCTCAATGGACTGCATGCCGTTCCTGTGGACATGTGTGGGAGTGATGTCACTGCGGCTCAGCCATTCAAATGGCTGACGCCTGCAAACTTGGAAGGAAGATGGGGTGAAGATGGAAGCCCCGACACCAGTAACAGCAGTGGAGGGCTTCATTTTAAGGTAAGTCTGTCATAATGTGCTAGTATGCGCTGTATACTAGCACATTATGACAGTATCCTGCAGGGGCCCAATTATTTTTTATTTTTTTGCTGCTGTTTGCTACCACTTTATTCTCCAAACTTTCAGAAAAAAATATATTAAATATTGGTTCCTATTTCACATCAAATACTTCTGTTAGACCCCTTTCACACTGGGGCGGTTTTCAGGCGCTGCAGAGCTGGGAATAGCCTCTGCTGAGCACCTGAAAACCACCTCTCCATTCAAGTCAGTGTGTCTTTTCACATTGGGGCGGTACGCTTGTGGGATGGGGAAAAAAGTCCTGCAAGCAGCATCTTTGGGGAGGTGCGGGAGCGCTGTATACACTGCTCCGAAACTGCCCCTGCCCATTGAAATGAATGGGCGCCACTTTCAAAGCGCCTTAAAAGCAATTTGAAAGCAGCGCTAAGCAGGTGATTTGAACCCCTTTTTTAGGGGTTCAAAGCAAAGCACCCCCCTAGCGGTCGAAAATCAGCGCCAAATTGCCGCTTTAACAGCGGTAAAGCGCCGCTAAGACGCTGTTGTGAAAGGGCTCTTATTGTTTAATAAAATTTCTTACTTAAGTGTATATAACATTTTTAACACTTTTTGATGCTTAGAATTTGTTATATGTATAATCATACATATATAAAATCTGAAAACTGTAATTCTTTTTATTATATATCAGATATTGTAACAATAAACAAACATATTAAAGTCAGAGTGAAGTTTCCTATTTCTTTAACTACAAGTATTGATTGTGCAGCAAAAAGGTAAAAGGCAGGCAAATCTTTATGGTGAATTTACTCACAACATCCTATATTACTTATAGTGTCACTCAAGGTGGCACTATAGTTCAACAGTTGGATTTTGGGCTGGCACTGGCCAGTAATTATAAGCATGGCATTAGTAAGGGACATATTTTTAAAATAATGAATGTGACATTCACAGTTGGTAATTCATTCCCTGTAATATAAAACACATTCACCAGAAAGCAGTGAATTATGAGGGGATGAGAGACGCTGCACACCACTAGCTCAACCGGTGAAGAGAAATGTTAACGGCTTCAGACATGAGCTCCTCCTGGGCGTGGCAGAGGCGGGGAGGCGGAGCTCAGGAAGAAAAAGAATAGGAAAAAAGTGGTCACTTTAAGAGTGCCCAGGGCGGACAAATCTACAGAAACTGTGTGATGCTATCATGTCAGTATGGACCAAAATCTCTGAGCAATGTTTCCAACACCTTGTAGAATCTATAATTAAGGTAGTTTTGAAGGGAAAAGAGGGTCCAACACGGTACTAGCAAGGTGTACCTTAAAAAGGGCCGGTGAGTGGATTTTGTCCCAAACTCCCTCGCTGTCATTTATTGATAAACATTCTTTCATGTTGTTTATGCCAAATTCTGACCCTACCATCTGCAAGAACATTATAAATGTGGAGAAAAAACAAATCGAGGCAGTGGCAGCTGATGACAACATTTTTTGGGGGGGTGGTAAACATTGCCCCTACAGACACCCCCCCCGTCGGTCGCCCGGTCACCTCCCGCCACCACCACTCAACTGAACCCCCCACCAATCGGTCAGTTGGGTCACCGGCCACGCACTTACCCGATTTATGTTGCGGTGGTTTCCGGGTTTCCCCTACATCTCCTCCTTCCCTGCATCATGCCGTGCGTCTCCCCCCTCCTCTCCTCCATGCGTTTCCTTACTCCTCCTCCTCCTAGGCGGGCAATCAGATCGCCTCTCCTTTTGGCCAATCGGGTGATTGGCCCGGAGGGGAATCGGTGTGACAATTGTGAATATTCATGTGCTATTGTCACACAAGTGGGTGTGCTCGGAGCCCTTTTTTGAAGCCTATTAGTGCCTCTGGCTTTAATCATGTGCTTAAAAAAAAAACCCCATTGGAATCCATGGGTCTAGCACCCCGCATGTAGTTTAGGGGCATGGAGGTATATAAAATTATAATAAAAAAATGAATACACTAGATTTTATAGTTACACGTGTTAGTGAAACAGTTATCAGCATTTTTTTTTTTTTTTGCAGCATTGGCCTTTTATACATGTTAAGGGCTGCTCTGAAAGTAGTAATATACATTTAGAGGGTACGACCAATAAATGTACAGCCTTAAGGGAAGGACGCACGCCAGAAAGTCCTTTGTAAACATTTGTTGTAATAAAGGGGTACATCGTATAATACAGTGGAGAAACACTGCTACAGTGTATTTAAAAAGTGTGACCTATATCAGATTATCAATCAAAATGAGATACTAGTGAGAAATGAACATGAGACTTGCCAGGAGCCCTAGACCTTGACACATGGGCAAAATATACTGCATACACAAAAAAAAAACCCGCTCATAGTGAACCAACGCATGAAGAATTAACATCAACACACACCAGGCACGGCACAGGAAAACAACTTTGCTCCGTCACCCTAATCAGTTTGGCAATATTGTTAGCACACCGCCGGTGAAAGAAACCAAAGACCGGCAGTAAATTCTCCTTCTCGCATGGCTCTTTGCCTTACTCTGTAGAACGTCATCCTAACAAGCTGTGAAGTCAACACACGGCTAAAGGTAATGCAGCAAATAAGCTTTTCAGATATACTTCATCACAACTAAATACATATATATCATCTTTATTAAGAAACTGCCGATATAGACTGTATTTTTACAATTTAGTGCCTGTTTTGGGTCGACATCCGAAGCAAGCTTATCATTTTGAGACTTGTTCATTATAACTTCTTATTTTTTACTGAAACAATTGAGTACTGTCCATGATTTTTTTTATTTGCACTAATATGGAATTTTTCATGACAAGCTTTCGGCCTATGCCCCCTTCTTCAAGGTCCAAGCAGTACTGATTCACAAAGTTTTAGCAGAATGTTAAAAAATAAGACAATCTCTGTGGGAGAAAAGGAAAAAAAACCTAAACAAATGTACACAGCAATGGTAATTAAAGGAGTTGTAAAGGCAGAAGGTTTTTTTTTTTTCTATCTTAATGCATTCTATGCATTAAGATAAAAAACCTTCTGTGTGTAGCAGCCCCCCCCCCCCAATTACTTACCTGAGCCCCATTTCTCTGCAGTGATGTCCACGATTGTCTTAGTTGTCTCAGACACCCCTTCTGATTGGCTGAGACACAGCAGCGGCGCCATTGGCTCCCACAACTGTCAAATAAAACCAGTCAGCCATTCAGGGGAGAGAGGGGCCGGGGCTCCGTATGTGAATGGATAAACGGAGCTCTAACTCGGCTTGGGTGCCCCCATAGAAGGCTGGCTGGGGGCACTCAGCAGAGGGAGGGGCCAGGAGAGCAGAAGAGGGTCCCAAGAAGGCGAGGATCCGGGCTGCTCTGTGCAAAACCGTCTGCATAGAGGAGGTAGGTATAACGTGTTTGTTATTTAAAAAAAACAAAACACAAGCCTTTATAATCACTTTAAACTAGGATAGTTAGTGAGATGACAGAGAGAAAGCTATGGACTGGGGGGGAGGCAGTGATAGTCACAGAGGGGGGGTCGTAAAACTGTTGGATAATGAGTAAAGCCTCGTACACACCACGAGATTATTGGACAAATGATCATCCGGTTTTTGTTTGCATGAAATGAAGAGGTTATTAAAGTTACGAAAATATTGTATGACAGAATAAAAATTCGGAAGTGATGTATTGTATTATATTGTATTTTCAGATGAAAACTGTGCTGATTAACTACTTGCCTACTGGGCACTTAATCCCGTTCCTGCCCAGGCCAATTTTCAGCTTTCAGCACTGTTGCACTTTGAATGACAATTGTGTGGTCATGTAATGCTGTACCCAACAAAAAATGTTATCATTTTTTTGAGGCAGATAGAGTTTTATTTTGGTGATATTTAATTATCACTGGGTTTTTTATTTTTTGTGAAAATTTTGAAAAAAATAAGTTTTTCTTAGTTTCTGTTATAAAATTGTGTAAAGAAGTAATTTTTCTCCTTCACTCATGTGCGCTGATAAAGCTTCACTGATGGGCACTGATAGGCCACACTGATGGACACTTATGAGGAGGCACTAATATGCAGCACTGTGTCAGGGCTGGGCTTTCAGTCCTCCCTTCTCAGTGCTCAGCTGTCGGTTAATTGCCAGCACTCATCGTTTCACAACGGCTCACCTGGTGATCATTTTCTGCTCATTAGTCAAGCCTACAGCCAGCCCCTTCTGGCTATAACCTATTAATCTGCCTGGTTCATTCCTTTGGTGTCTTCACCTTGGTAATCATATCTGGAGACTCTCTGCTGTGTTCCTGTTGAAGACTTGCCCGGCTGATGTCCCTTCTGTTTCCTTATCCTATCTGCTGCCTCCGACTACACTTTTTTTTTTTTTCCCCACATCAGCTGACTTCCTGGGCCTCTTTTTAATCAGCTTGTACCTTCATGCTACGCCCAGGATTTGGTCACATCATCGTGGTCTTTCTACTTTTATTTCAAAAAATATTTCAATTAATTTCATATTAATGTGTCCCTATATCTTACTATTTTATTTTTCCCTTCCACCAAACCCCCCTCCCCCCTCCCCCCCCCCATTCCTCCCCTCCCCTCAGGTCCTCCATCTCTCTTCTCCTTTTACAGATCCTGTTCCAGTCTTGGTCTCATTATTTCCAGATATTTTTTTGATTTTTTAAATCTCGCCCATTCCTCCCATTTTCTTCTTCCTATTTCTTTCCCATTTTTGTCTGAATATTTTAGCCCCTCCAAGTTCGCCACCCCATCCACCCTGTTACACCACAGATCTAGTGCCGGGGTCTCCTTTTTATTCCACCATTTAGGGATAAGGCTCTTTGTTACATTCAGAAGAGTCTGCACTAACGTTCTAGTATATTTTTTAATAGGACCCACACCACCACACCCAGGGATCTGCTTCTATTGCTTCATTTGTAATCAGTTTAATTATTTCCCTTATTTCATCCCAGTATTTTTTTATCACCGGGCAATCCCACCACAAGTGTGCCATTGTGCCTTTTATCTTACAACCTCGCCAGCAGTGGTCCGTTCCTTCTTTTTGATACTTTGCTACCTTATCTGGTGTCAAATACCATATAGCAATACATTTATAATTCATCTCTCTCTAGTCAAGCTATCCACTGTGGTTCCATTTATAAGAGCTAATATTTTTCCCCACTGCTGATTAGTCTTTCGTGATCCTAGTTCCATTTCCCACTTATCCATATATGGGGGTCGTTCCTCTTCTCCTAATACCATTAATATCCTATACATCTTGGAGACCCCTCCTCTCTTACTTGTTGTCACACATAATTTCTCTATTGGTGTAAGCTCCTTTTCTGATCTCACTGGTTGGGGGAGAGCCGCTACAAAATGTTTTAGTTGGAAATACCTCCATGTGTCTATTTTACTAAACTTGTCACTTTGTTGTAGATCACCTAGTGATTTAATTACCCCTCTATTCATTACATCCATTAGTTTTAATGCTTCATCTTTAATCCATTTCCCCGTCCACTTCTCGTGCCCCGGCATGAAATAATTAGTTCCACAAAGTGGAGTGAGTGGTGAGTTATATTTCCAGTTCCCTATCCCCATCGTGTCATCCCATATTTTCAGTGCATTATGTGTGATCTCATTTGTGTTACTGTCCAACTTTCTGTATTCCGGTGGGATCCATATTATCTTCCCTAGTTGTGCTTTACTAATCTTACTTTCTAATGTGACCCATCCCCCCCCCCCCCCTCGTTCTGTGCCCATGTTATCGCCCGTGCCATGATATTTGCTATATAATATTTTTTAATGTTCGGTAGTGCTAACCCCCCCCCCCCTATTTTTCTCCCTGTTTAGTATTGAGACTTTTATCCTAGGTTTTTGGCCTTTCCATATAAACCTTGTTATTATTTTTTTTTATAATCTGGAAAAACTCTTGCGGAATATGAATTGGCAACATCTGAAATTTGTATAAGATTTTGGGGCGTATGGTCATCTTAACCGCGTTTATTCGTCCTGTCCATGACATTGGTCTATATATCGTCCTCCTTACCTCTCCCTTTATTTCATTTAGCAGGGGGACAAAGTTTGCTGTATATAGTCCCATTCTTGTTGCCGTTAATTTTACTCCCAAATAATTTATTTCCTCTTTATTCCATATAAAGGGAAAGTCTCTTTGGAGCTCCCTCCTCTCCCGAGTCCCTACATTCATCGCTAGGACCTCTGACTTGCAGTGATTCATTTTGAAGTTTGATATTTCTCCGTATTTCCCAATCACTTCCAGTAATTTAGGGATAGTTTCTCCTGGTCTGCTAATATAGATTAATAAATCATCTGCATACGCAGCCACCTTATGTTCCTCTTTCTCCACTTCAAACCCTCTTATTTCTTGATGGTTCCTAATCACTGCAAGTAGTGGTTCCAGAGCCAAAACAAATAGGACCGGAGACAGGGGGCAACCCTGTCTCGTCCCGTTTTGCATCTCAAATGGCCGCGACAATTCCCCATTTATCCTGACCCTCGCCTTCGGGTTCTCATAGAGAGCCCTAATCCAGTTTCTCATCTTACTTCCCAGGCCTATGGTCTCCAACGTCTGAAACATAAAGTCCCAGTCTACCCTGTCAAAGGCCTTTTCGGCATCTATTGACAGGAGTAGACTGGGACTTCCCTCTCTTCTTCTTTCCTGTAGCAGCAGTAGTGTTCTTATTCCATTATCTCTTCCTTCCCTCCCGGAGACAAACCCCACTTGATCCTCTTTTATTATATTTTTTACTACTTTTTTTAATCTAGTAGCCAGAATTTTTGAAAAAAGCTTAGTATCTGCATTTAATAAGGATATAGGCCTGTAGCTAGAACATAGACTATTTTCCTTCCCCTCCTTCGGAATCACCGAGATGGTAGCCATCAATGATTCACTTCTTATACCCCAACTACTTCCTATCCCATTCATATATCTCCTCATAATTGGAATTAATATTTCTTTGAATTTTTTATAGTAACCTATGGGGTAACTGTCTAGCCCTGGGCTTTTTCCCTGGGCCGTATCTGCCATTGCTGCCTCTATCTCCTCCATTGTTATCTCACGCTCCATCTCTTCTACCTCCTCCCTTTCTATTTGTGGTAGCTCTGCTAAATTAAGAAATTCTTGAGTTTTCTCTCTCCTCTGATTTTTTTCTTTCCGGGGGTCTGTCTGTCCTTTTCTCACTGCGTATAATTTACTATAATACTCTCGGAAGGTGTCCGCTATCTCTTCTGTCTTATATCTAATTTTCCCTGTCTCAGACTGGATTTTCTCAATGTAGTTCCTAGATTTTTTCTTGTTTAGTACCCTGGCCAAGTGTTTCCCTATTTTATTTCCCCCTAGATACCTCTCTTTTTTAATATGGTTGTATGTGATGCGGTTTTCCTGTTCTATTAGTTCCTCTCGTTTCTCCAATAACCTTTTTAATACCTCTTCTCTCATCCCTCTTTTTTTATGTTCCTGTTCTAATTCATGTATTCTTTTTATTAATTCCTCCTTTTCCTTCCCCCTTTCTTTCTTTTTCCCTTTATCTATAGCAATCATTACCCCTCTTATGTAGGCTTTATGTGCCTCCCATACTATTGGATCTGATATCTCTTCTGAGGTATTTATCTCAAAGAAACTGGCCAGTTCTACCTTTATTCGCCTCACCGTATCTTCCTCATTAAGTAGTTCTTCATTTAATCTCCAACCCTTCTCCTTTCTCCGATCTTCCCCTAGGTCCATCTCCAAGGTCACCGGAGCGTGGTCAGATATTGTAGTTGTTTCTATATTTATTTCCACCACTCTATCTAGTTCTCTGTGTTCTACTAGGATATAATCGATCCTTGAATACGTCCCGTGCACAGGGGAGAAGAAGGTATAGTCTCTTTCTTTCGGGTGCCACGCCCTCCAGACATCGATCAGCTGATTCTGGAATATCTTCTTCTTAACTCTTCCTCTTTTTTTATTTGAGATCCCCCGTGCATGGGACGTACTGTCCCACATTTGATCTAAACCAAAATTGAAGTCCCCCGCCACTATTACCAACCCTTCTTTGAATTCCTTCAATTTTCCTAGGACCCTGCATAAGTATTCTGCCGGGTCTAGGACAGTATATGTTGACCAGAGTACTCTTTTTATTGTCTAGCCTACCTTTTAGGAAGATAAACCTTCCTTCTGAGTCTGTCAGCCTATCTTTTATTACAAACTGCACCCCCCTTGAAAATCCTATTGCTACCCCTTTGGCTCTTTTTGATTGTGAGTCCCCCTGGAACCACAGTGGATATTTCTGGGAGTATATTCTAGTATTCTCGTCATTTGACAAATGGGTCTCCTGGAAAAACGCTATTTCTACCTTATAACGGTCCAACTCCTGCAAAATTTTTCGTCTCTTTTCTGGGCATCTCAACCCCCGTACGTTATATGTTATAATCTTAACCATCCTCTCTCCACTTATAGATCAATTTGTAATTGAGCACCAAGACTGGAAATAAGGGTGATTCATTAACACCCTTTTTTCTCCGTCTCTTTCCTTCTCGTAAGACCTGATCCCTCCCTCTCCCTCCCCCCCATACTTTCCCTTGTGGGGCTTTTTGGTCTTTCCCTGACCTTCCACCTTGGTGGGTAGGGGATGTTCCCATCCCCTCCCCTCCTGGTTGCCCCTGGGGTGAAGCTCCTATTTGGCGCTGCTCCAGTTCTCGATCTCCCCTGCTCTTGGGGGTTCCTCCTTCCCGCTCCCGAGACCTGTAGACCGCCCCTCCATCCCGTCTACCCCCCTCTCGTCCCCCCGTCCCCGCTTCATATCCCTTTACGGGACTCACTTCCATTGCCCTTCTTCATTTATCATTATTTGATCTTCCCTGACCTTCCATCCTGGCAAATCAGGTATGGGTAGACTCAGCTTTCTGCAAAATCCCTCTGTCTCCTCTGGGAACCTCAGTCTTGCTGACCTACCGTCCTTTTTACCTATTAGGCACGCCGGGAAACCCCATGAGTATTGACACCCTTGCTGTTTCAGTTGTTCCAATAATGGTTTCAGTGCCTTTCTCCTATAACGTGTTTCTCTGGCCAGGTCTGCGAATATTTTAATTTCAGCTTTTTCGAAAATTATTTTATGTCCTGTTCTCAGTTTCTGCCACACCTCTTCTTTATCTCTATAGTTATGGAAACGAGCTATTACATATCTCGGTATATCCTTTCCTAGGTTACAGGGTTTCGGTACCCTGTGTACCCTCTCCATTTTAACCCTTTCTGTATCTGCTTTCCCCAGCAGGGGGCCAAACATTATGTCCATGCTCTTTTGTAACTCATCACCGGGTACAGTCTCCGGTATCCTTCGTATCCTTAGATTTTTCCTCCTATGGCGGTTTTCTTGATCTTCTATTTTATACCGTATCTCCCGCTGCTCCCTTTGAATCTTTTTCATTTGCTCTCTAAGGGTCTGAATCTCTTTTTCTTGGGACTCTACTTTTTCTTCTGTTTCCTCCACCCTTTTTAGGATCTGACTCCTAAAATCTTCCCGAATGTTTGTCATTTCCCCTTTAAGAGATGATTCCAACCGCATAAACATTTCTGCTATTTCCGTTTTTGCGGGCATCTGTCCCCCTGCTTGCTGTTCTTCCATTATTGTATGTGGTTGGTCTTTTGTTCCTTGGCCTTCTGAGCTTAACCCAGTTGATTGCCTATTTTGTGATGTTTTGGTACTTGTGTCTTTTTGTTTACTTTTTGTCCCTATTTGCTTCAGTGGGATTGTATGTTCGCTACTTTGCACCATAAATTTTTTAATCGTGCTAGGGCTTGCACTCACCTTTGGTACTCTTGGTTATTTTACCCATTTATTTCCTGATGATTCTTAGCGGGTTTCGTTCTTAAATGTGCCTGTCTGTCTTCTATTGCCTAAAGCTCATAGGACTCCCAGGGCTCCTGTCCCGGTGGCCCTCCCCGGCCTTATCAGTAGTATCCTGCAAGTGTATAACCCTTGGCCTGAGCCCAGGGGAGTGAGGTCCTGTACAGTCCGCTTCTCCCCCCTCCGGGGGTGGTAGTTAGTAGGGAAGTCTGGGGAGCAGTGGCAGGGAATGAATGGCAAGGATCTGGGATGATTATCTATGGCCCCCCCTGCTTCTCCCTCCAGCTTTTCTAGTGGGGGTCTTCACCTCTGTCCAATCATCGGCACCTCACCTTCTCCTCTGAGGTCCGTCCTTTGACCCCGCTCTGCGGGTGGCCGCAACACTCCCCCTCCTTTCCCCACTTACCGCCTCCAGTGATCCACCAGCCCGACCGTCCTCTTTACCTTCCTGTCCTTTTCCCGGGACGCATCCACTGCTTGGATGCTTTCAGGCAAGTGCCTCTATCTGTTTCCCGCTGTCTCCACCGCGGGTTCACTCCAACTTCTGGTCCCTGACTTCCTGATTTACTGTTCTGACTACCCGCTTTGGCTACCATACCCTGGCTATGTTTTGACTATGTTTACTATTTGTACCATTTTTACCACTATATTAAAAGGTGTGATTTTTACTGAATTTTCTGTCTCTGTCTGATTCATGGTTCCTGACACACTGATAGATGGCACTGATATGCAGCACTGATAAGCGCCACTTATGGGCACTGATAGGCGACTTGAATAGGCGGCACTGATTGGTGGCACTGACTGGCATCACTGATGGGCACTGATTGGCATCACTGCTGGGCACTGTTATGATGGGTTGTTAATCTTTGCTTATCTTTCTTATCCCTTCTAGTGCTGTATTGTATGTGGTTACTAGAGGTTATTTGTTTTGTTTTCTCTTTGTATTGGAGGAGATATTCTCTTTGGGGTTTTCAAGGCCATGTTTATGACGGTTTTGACGGTTTTGACCTAGTAACCTTTCTTATGGAAGGAATCTGCTAGTGTTCTGAGATGTTTATCTCTGCCTTCTGGGTCTGATCATATGGGTGGTATCTGATGGCCTGGCTGTGTATGATGGCCCATTTAATGTGTTGGGGGTGAAAAATCGAACTATGGAGATAATAGTTGTATCTGTCAGTGGGTTTCCTGTATACTGTATTGAGGTGTGAAACTTGTCATCCCTGATGTACTGTATACTGCGGTGTCTAGGAAGTGTGTTTGAATAATCCATTTTTAGTTTGATTGATGGGTGAAAAGTGTTGAACAATGAGTAAAATTGTTTTAGATTTTCTTCACCTTCTGAAAATGTTCTTCATCTATGAAAATATCATCGATATGGCGATAGCATCTGTATAAATTTAAATGAAGTGCAGCGCTCGTGAAATACAATCATTAGCAAATACATACACATATTAATGCAACATATACAAATGCTATAATGTGACAAAAAAGTGACCATCAAAAAAATCCTATACTGTGTAGAAAAGTCCACCTCAACCAATATATGAAGATACAAATAAAATGTCCCAAAATCAAATAAGTGACGAATCATCTGATAGAGATGAGTTCCCCTAACTGGAGAGGTATCAGAAAAAGCCACCACCAAAGCAACACTCATATATATATATATATATATATATATATATATATATAAATTCACCATACCGAATGATAAGATCACCTACAACCAATGGTCAAGACACGCTCTGTGTGTAGTCACCGCAGCAAGGGTATCACTGGAGCTCCAACAGACCTTCCTTAAAGTGCTTAAAAATATTCTCCAAAAAGGTAAAAGAAAATGGAGAGAAACTCTCAAAGTATAGTAGGTAAAAGGACCAGTTCAATGTAAAAAGGAATAAAACTACTCACAAAGCCATAAACAGAAACAAGCATGATCATGTAATCAAATGCAAGCATCTGAACTTTCTCCTCGTGCTGCCCATTCATCCACTTCACCTTCACTAGCCCCAACCAATGCGTTTCATCACAGCAAATGTCATGATAGCATCTGTATGGCTTTTGTTGTATGCTGTCCAGGAATTTGTCCTCCAGGCCAGCAATAATTAAGTTTGCAAACTGAGGTGCCAATTTACTTTCCATCACAATACCCATACACTGAAGATAGATGTCATTATCGAAAGCAAAGTAGTTGTGCGTAAGAATGAATAAAATGAACTGTGTAACATCCTCAGCATTGTATTTGTGGTTTGGTGAGGATGATAAGAATCTGTGACATGCAACCAACCAATCCTTGTGAGGGATGTTCTATACCCATAGTGACTAGAAGTGTATTTGGTGGGCTGGTTCAGAAAAATCAGCTGTGTCTTGCAGGAAACTAGCAGTATTCATGACTAATTGTTTTTATTTTTTACTATAACCTTATATAAGAACTTCTTTACAGGTCTAATATGATCTAACAGTGCAGTCCACAAAGTGAATCTGTTATTACATTGTAGGGATACATTATTCTTGTATGTTGCCCGGGGTTGCTTGGGTAAGCACAATCATCCCTAAAATTATAAATAACCAAAACAAGTTTCCTCCAACATGGGGCTTTAGAGGTGCCTAATAATGCAATTGCTATGCCATACTGTTAAAATATATCCCTTCATTGTAAAAACATTAAAATATGTTGCATATTTCACCTAACAATACTCATATTTCATGTGTACAAACATAAAGCATGACGGTATTCATGTTTACAAACATATAATTCATACAAATTCTACATATATGTTTCACAGCATATTGATATTCATGCCCCTGTACTCAGTGTAACTTGACTATTTGATTTTTCCAAAACTTGATACTGTAAAGTCAGGCCAGTGGAAGTAGAACCATATATCACAACACGTTTATGGATCTCAAACCTCACTTCTTCAGGTTATGTGAAATTTTCATTAAATGAACACCAATTTTTGGGATCAGGAGCCTGGGGACCACCAACCACAGTTAGCCTCCCCCTGGGAGGATGACCAACTACTCACAAAAATGGGGTGTTAGTAGCATTCCTTTCCAAGGAGACTTAACCCCAAAAACTGGGTACCGATATAACAGCCCACCTCTATTGACTCCCAATCATCCCTCCAAATTTCGTATATGGGAAGAGCTTTTGGGGCTGTGATGTACCTATAGTCATAAAGACAGCAACATCCAAAGGGATATCCCTCCAAATGACATACAGACTGCAATGCTGCATGTTCAACATTTTCCATTGTAGGCAAAAAACATTAAAGTGATCAGGGGAATCTTTATCAAGCATGGATGTCAGGAAACAACTGCTGACCCTTCTGGAAATCCTGAAGGGTCGGAATGCCTGCGTCCAGGCGTGCATCTGCACGCACGCAGCAGGTGCGCAAGCGCAGGCAGCAGGTGCACGCACGCATGCAGCAGGTGCGTGCTGCCATTGGCGCCAAACAGCCTATTTAAAAGGGCAACATCATGCAGCCAGTGCTGTCCGTTCTACAGCATTTGTGTATCTGAGCAACCCGTTACCTGATTATCTGTTCCTATGACCCGGCTTGTCTTGACCCTGCTTTGTTCTCTACCTGCACGGACCTCGGCTTCCACGACCACTCTTCTGCCTGCTCCTTTGTACCTTTGCTGCCAGATTGTTAACAAACTCTGCCTGTGCCCGACCATTCTTCTGCCTAACCCCTTGTAATGCCCGCCTGCCTGTTGCCGACCCAGCCTGTACCACCATTCTACCACGAGACCGGAGGAGCCACTTCAGCTGTCACCGGTGACCAGCTCAACCCTTGTGCCATCCTCACTCCTGAACCACCTGCTCTACCAGGGGTTCGCGAATCAGGGTCGCAAGAGAGGTTACCCCTGCATAACTCAGACTCCACCACCAGGTATGTAACAGCAACGGACAGCCATGTCTGAGTCTGCGCAGGGGTCCTCTCCCATGGATGAACTTTGCTTGCACCTGGCCGGTCTGACCTAGGCGATCAAGACCCTGCAGGAAGGCTACAATCGGCCAGAGGGACGGGTCCAGGAGCTCATCTCAGTCCCTGGGGCTAGTCAATCTGCAGCTCGCACCAAGCGGCCCTGCCCTCCGAGGCCAAGGTTCCCCTTCCGTAGCTCTCACTTCCTTTTCATCAAGGTCCAGGACCCTCATCAAGGTCCACCCGCCCCATGTTGGGGGCTTCATGCCTGTTTTCGTCGTATGTTTGTGAGTATTTTTAATCCTTTTTAAATAAATTTTATCCCGGGATAATGCACTAGGCCAGTGCACCTTCTTTTTCTTCTATTACATAGTGGCATCTGGGACATCCCCTATCCCTGGAGGCAGTAAGGCCAGCTCTATCATCCTTGAGAAGCACTCATCTCCCATCACACTATTGCGCAGGGGTCATTGTTTTGTATTTCTACTATCACGGGCGTCAAGGCTGGAGATACGCAACATAAAATATCAGCCTAGGACGATGACTTAATCTTTTCACTAACCAATCCACAGGTATCCCTTCCAAATCTCCTCCGTGAATTTGAGGTGTATGGTTCACTCACAAACCTGAAAATAAACTTCAGCAAATCTGAGGCGATGGGGGTTGGAGTCTCATTGGCGCTCCTCCAGTCCCAAAGACTGAACTTTAAGTTCAAGTGGACAGAAGTGGCCTTACAATACCTGGGTACACAGATCCCCTCCCCATCTTTCTAGAGTCTTTGAGCTCAATCCCCCCCGACTAAAACTCGATTCCTCCTCGAGGCATGGCACTGAGGTCTACATTCATGGTTTGGCCAATGCAATCTCCTCTAAATGTGTATTTTACCGAGATATCTGTACCTTTTCCAGACCCTGCCGATGAGAACCACCCCCCCATTACTTTAAACAAGTACACTCTCTGTTCATTCACTTATTTGGTCACACAAAAAACCAGGAACCCTACAAAGTCAGCTATCCTTACCCAAAAACTATGGTGGGCTAGTGCTCCCATACATCTTGAAATACTATCAAGCGATCCATCTAGGATGGCTTATAGATTGGAACCGCCACTACACAAATAAGCTCTGGATACAAATAGAACAGGCCCAGACTGATGTTTTATTAATAGGAGCGCTGTGGTATTATGATACCCTACCATCTGAAATAAAACACATACAATACTAGGGCCGACAACCCTTACATGTTCAAAGATTATCCTACAATCCACCCTTTCAACAACTGACTCACCCCTACTACCCATTTTGGGGAATCCAAAGTTTACCCCAGGATTGAGAGACCCCAACTTTATCACCCTATGCCAAAACCGTTACTTTCAGGCCTTACGCTTTCTCGCTTCTAACCATTGGCCTTCCCTAACTTCATTAGTGGACCCCACAGGACCCTACAGCCTACCATTCTGGTGTGCCTTGCAACTCCATCACTTTCTACACACTCTTCCTGACCCCTAAAAATTTAGTCAACAACTGACTGTCTTTGAGGAATACTGTGCAGAGGATGGATCACTGACCCAAACACTCTCCAAAGCCTATAACCTACTAATCACGCCCCCTACACAACCACACTTTTCTTGGATAAGGAAATGGGAGGGGGTGTTAAATCGCACCTTCACAACAGGCCAGATACAAAACATTATCAGATTCTCATTGAAATCTTCCGTATGCACTAAAATGCAAGAAACGAAATATAAAATATTGACAAAATGGTACCATACCCCACAGCTCTTGCACAAATTTTACCCTGAAGTTCCCGATAGATGTTGGAGATGCCAGGAGGAAGGGGGCACGATGCTACACATTTTCTGGTCTGGTCCTGCCCCAGGCTAACATCATACTGGAAAGAGATATGATGATCCAACCTTCTTCCTACTTCACGCTACATCCATCCCAGCAAAAAACTATAACAAATCAATTATACGGCACTTACTTTACTAAATCCTGCATACCGCTCCAATGGAAACACACATCACCTCCATCTATCAGCAGCTAGCTTCGTAAGGTCGAGGATATTAATAAGATGGAGGATCTCATACTATCAGAGCAACACAAACATGAGAAATATTCAGAACTTTGGAGGTTATGGAACATGTTTATCCTCTCTGAGGAAGGACTAGCCTTGCTGAACACATGACACAAACTGTCATAACATAAACCTTTACTCGGATAGACATCCCACATCGCCATCTCAGGACCCCTTCTCCCCTACTACTTTATGACATTGCCTTTCTCTTCCTCCCCTTCCCCTCTCTTTCTCTTTAGTCTCTTCTGTTTCCTTTTCCTTCCTTCCTTTGCTTTACGCACAAGGAAAATGAAATAGGCGACCCCAAGGTTTATCTCAAATAGATAGGCTTACAAGCAATGACACGTTATGCTCTAATGCTGCTATTTATATGTTGATATCCTCGTTTGAGTTAATAAGTTCCTCAACAATTGACCCAATTGTATTGTTATTTACATGTTGTGAAAAAAAAGATAACCTGGACTTGCCTTCTAGGGATTAAATAAAATAATTGAAAAAAAAAAAACAACACATTGAAATGAGTAAAAAAGTGGTGCTGCAGCTCTCATAGAATATACCTCTACCAATGATGTAGATAAAAATAAAAAGAGGGAACAGCCTGACGTCAATTTAGTGATTATTATGAGATAATTTTTAGATAAAAGCTTTGGGCATTCCTATAAAAGGGGCCTTAAAGCAAAACAAAATAAACTACATAAACAGAAAAATATTATTACTGTATATAGCTTTAGGGCTCTTTCACACACACAGAGCCCGTTTTGACGGGCTCTGCTGCTCAACGGGGATCCATCCGTTGATCCCCGCTGAGCCAGACCTGTCCGTGCAGAGACTGACCTGTCAGAGCTCCATTCTCCTCTATGAAGAATCGGATGAACATGGACCGTCTGTCCGTGTTCATCCGATCCGATCCGCCAGGCGGAGGGAAAATAGGGTTTCCATCCGTCTGTTTCTGGCGGATCGGAGCGGATCGGGTGTCAGCGGACATGTCACCGCTGACATCCGCCGCTCCATAGAAGTACATGGAGCGTCCGTTTGGGTCCGCCTGAAAAACTGACAGGCGGACCCAAACGATCCGTATGTGTGAAAGAGCCCTAAGACATTTCACAAACAATCAACAAAGCAGGGATGCCCAGGTAAGATATTAAAAACAGTTTAAAAAGATAATCCTCATGGCTACAACTATATATGAGAATGAAAAGAAAACTATGTGAACAGCTGTTCAATAGCTAAAATATTAACTATGTGAACAGCTGTTCAATAGCTAAAATATTCAGCAAGCAAAATAATAGAGTATGTCCACAGCTAATATTTTTTTATATATTTCCATCAACCCGGGGGGGCTTATATTTATCATGACTGAAAAAACGCATGTTGAGCAAAAATAGCAGGACACCCATGTAAAAAAAAAATAGCGAGATACAGCTAGGCACATTAGATGACAGCACACAGTCACTAATGTACTCGTTCATTTCTCTGAGTTATATTACTCAACATATATATACTCACTCATACCCTATGCAGGGCAGGCATGTATATCAGACAATATACATACAGTATCTCACAAAAGTGAGTACACCCCCTCACATTTTTTAAAATATTTTATTATATCTTTTCATGTGACAACACTGAAGAAATGACTCTTTGCTACAATGTAAAGTAGTGAGTGTACAGCTTGTATAGCTGTGCAAATTTGCTGCCCACTCAAAATAACTCAACATACAGCCATTAATGTCTAAACCACTGCAGCAAAAGGGAGTACACCCATACGTGAAAATGTCCAAATTGGGCCCAATTAGCCATTTTCGCTCCCCGGTGTCATGTGACTCATTAGTGTTACAAGGTCTCATGTGTGAATGGGGAGCAGGTGTGTTAAATTTGGTGTTATCGCTCTCACTCTCTCATACTGGTCACTGGAAGTTCAACATGGCACCTCGTGGCAAAGAACTCTCTGAGGATCTGGAAAAAAGAATTGTTGCTCTACATAAAGATGGCCTAGGCTATAAGAAGATTGCCAAGACCCAGAAACTGAGCTGCAATACGGTGGCCAAGACAATACAGCTGTTTAACAGGGCAGGTTCCACTCAGAACAGGCCTCACCATGGTCGACCAAAGGAGTTTAGTGCACATGCTCAGCGTCATATCTAGAGGTTGTCTTTGGGAAATAGATGTATGATGCTGCCAGCATTGCTGCAGAGGTTGAAGGGGTGGGGGTCAGCCTGTCAGTGCTCAGACCATACACTGCACACTGCATAAAATTGGTCTGCATGGCTGTTGTCCCAGAAGGAAGCCTCTTCTAAAGATGATGCACAAGAAAGCCTGCAAACAGTTTGCTGAAGACAAGCAGGATATGACATGGTTTACTGGAACCATGTTCTGTGGTCTGATGAGAGTACCCGCCAGTCCATCAGAGTACCCGCCAGTCCATCGGAGTACCCGCCAGTCCATCGGAGTACCCGCCAGTCCATCGGAGTACCCGTCAGTCCATCAGAGTACCTGCCAGTCCATCAGAGTACCTGCCAGTCCATCAGAGTACCTGTCAGTCCATCAGAGTACCTGCCAGTCCATCAAAATACCTGCCAGTCCATCATAGAGCCATATTAGTGTTCTAAAATAATTTTCACAGTGTGTGGGAAAAGCCTGTTTCAGCCGCATAGAGCCATATTAGTGTTCTAAAATCATCTTCACAGTGTGTGGGAAAAGCCTGTTTCAGCCGCATAGAGCCATATTAGTGTTCTAAAATCATCTTCAAAGTGTATGGGAAAAGCCTATTGCAGGGGCATAGAGCCATATTACTGTTCTTCCAGCCGCATAGAGAGCCATATTATTGTTCTAAATTTTAGAACAATAATATGGCTCTATGCGCCTGCAATAGGCTTTTCCCACACACTGTGAAGATGA